>JAKTWT010000106.1:0-83138 GCA_030582155.1 Hansenula lynferdii | reverse complement strand
CCATCAATTGATCTTTAGATATCTTGGGGTACGTGATGGGCATTGAACACCATAATAAGCAAATGTTCAGCAAGGAATCCAAAGAGAGTCTCGAAAGGATTCTTGCTATTATCGATGGTGCTCTCTTTGGAACGAATGAGTTTTTCAAAGCAGAGGGCATGGTTTGGATGGAGTCTAGTTGATATTATATGATTTGTTGATGTTACACGAAATTTATTTGTTTATTTACTTTTATACCGTAATTGACACGAAATCTGTCAATGTTCATTCATTATTGAGCACTTTTTTTTCAAGAAATAAGCATATAAATTGATCTTGTTCAGGATAAACTATTCATATATCTGAAGAAGAACATTGATAAGTTCAGAGTTTGAGCTACGGATAATATTCATGACCATGGATATCAAGCTGTTTTTCGACAGATACCAGAAACGAGTAATCACCAACTCATTAGTGGAATTTGGGAAGCTGGATGTCACATTATGCAGTGATGTCAATCTGATATTTGGTAACATCTTTGATGACATATTAGAAGAGTATGCAGCCGGTGATGAGTCTCTTGATTTAAGTGCAATTAAGCACAGCAATGATTTTATCTACAGATACTTGGAAAAGGTCAATCTTGAGCTTAAAAATTTACTCCCCAAGTTGAGAGGATATGAAATCCCAGTGTCAGATGGCAAAAAGTACTTGTGTATATATAAGCTCTTGTTCATTTGTCCTTATAAATTTTATGACAAGGACTGGAAAAGCAATAAAGTGGTGGCACAAGCCAGTTCTGTTAGGACTGTAGTGGGTCTTACCAAGAAGGACCCGCTTTTGGACTTGATATTAGATGATTACAATGTCAATAATGGGTCTACGGATAACTTGGAGAATTTTATGGTGGTTTTGAAAAAGAACATTGTTGAATTTGAAGAGAAAGCCAATGACTATTTATGGCAAGATGGTAATGTCATACGGTCTTTGGAGGTTATTGAAGATTGCATAGGGAATTTGTCCAGATTATACTCGAGATTCAATAATGATGATGCCTTTTCAAAGTTGACTGAGAATGAAATTGAATATGAACTTTCCATGTCTATTATTGAAGGTGTTGTCAAGCTTTGGAGTCACATATACGGGTCGAATCCTGATGGTAAGGTGAACACAAGACATCAAGTTTTATTACCATATACACTACCAGAGCCTCAGAACCACACACAATATAAATCAATTCCAGATATTCTAATTGCTGGGGAAAATATTCAAGAGGATTCACATCTATCCACAGAAGTGAGGAGACCTCCATTAAGGTTCTCAGTGAGTTCAAAGCCAGCCTTAAAAATTACAAAACAATGTCTCAAGCAGATGTATGCTGTAGGTTCAAACGTGGGTATATTGACGGATAGTTATTCTTTCACAATCATTGCTGTACCAGCTGCGAATGAACTAAACCCTAGGGTTGTTGCTGATCTTGACGGGTATCCAAGATTGTTGTCGAGTATAATTCTTATAACACTATCCACAGGCAAATTTTATGCTGGATTTTCAAACGAGTTAGATAGAATTGAGCTCCAAAATCAACTATCAACATATTCATCTCCAGGATTACTTTATCTTTCATTATTGTGCGAAATTCAAAAGAGTCTTCACGTTAAGCCAGAGTCCTTAAATATTTACCACTTGATAGCTGCAATGTCTGGTGATTGTTCTCGTGTGGAATCTGAGGGACGATCAACATCGTCAAGGGATACTGAATCCTCGAAGAGGTCTATATCAGATGATGAAGTCGATTCTCGCTGCTCAACAAGATCAAGACCAGAGTCTCAGACTTTTAGTGAGCGAACAACTACAAATTCAGGTGGTGAAATTTATCAAGTAGAAGATGATGATTTTGGTCTAGAACCAGAATATGATGATTACAATCAAGAAGAAGCTAAAGCTTTTGCAGAACTCGAAAAAGATTTCTACACCAAGTTCCGAAAACCAGGTTATTTTAACGATATTCTCACAGAGATGGTCAGGTTGGACACTATTTCAGTTGTTTGTACCATCACAGCGGCCAATCTCAGAAGGATGATTGAAGATGGTGCATTAGATGATAAAAAACATCTCGAGAAATTGTCTGAGTTTGATCAAGATACAATATTTGTATTCAAGTGCACAGCTAACGATAGAAGCAAACTTCCATATCATGCTAATGAAAGGAATATCTATTATAGAATTGAAGAGTTTAACAAGAGTCAAAAGTTGAAAAACGAAATGGAGTTTCATGCTCCAAAGATGATCTTTAATGGATCCTCAAAAGTGTATGGGCAGTACTTAATTTTGGAAGCACTAGAGGGAGATTTACCAAAGTATGTTGAGGAGCAAAACAAGGAGGAATTCAAAACATTGGCTGAAGCCCAGTTAAATCTTTTACATTATAAAATGGGTATAGTTCACAACGATCTAAATGAGCAAAATATTCTTGTTGATGAAGCTCGTAAGAGGGTTCAAATAATTGATTTTCAAACGGCTAAGTTTGTTGGTGTTCCTATGGATGATCCAGCTGCTGGTGTATTGTCTCATAGAATTAAGTTTGAGTTTGATGAAGAGATGGAGTTTTTATTGGGGTCGTTTCATATACTTTATTTTAGGGGTCCAGCATTCTAATTTGATCTACTGTAAAACTTGGCTAATAAGATGTGCTTAATGTTTTTATTTCGTGTAGATTTTTATTGTTTAAGGACTCAACAATGAACTCAATCATGGAGCTGCTCAAGTCAGTTACTACACTAATGTCTGGAATTGACCTTTAAAGCGGTTATTGTGTTCAATCAATGCACTATATAGTGGCATAAGGTATAAGCAAAAAAAAAGTATAGCAACAAGTTATTAGCTAGTGAAGAATCCATGATACGGCCCTATGCGAAATAGGATCATGCATGGATACATTCTCATCGAACAAGTATGAAAAGTATTCAGCATCTCTATCCAAATCCTCTGTATACCCAAACTCACGTCTTTCATCATCACTTAAATTCTTTGGAATTTTGCGATGAAAACTGCAGCCTGAAAAATCGAAAAATTGCACCCGCTCGTTCTCTTGGTTTATCAGAAATTTATCTTCTTCCACATTATTATAATGAATCCCCAATTCGTGATGTAATAAATAATGTAGCTCCAAAATCGAGTAATACCTTCAAATGCAGGAAGTAACTCGGATGTGATTCCAAGATGATCTGGTTTTCATTAAGCACAAAGAAATCTGAGACTGACTCATTGTACCATGGTCATGTGATTCACATAGATCCAGAGACTGAGTATTTTCACTCATAAAAGTGATCAAAATTGAGATATTATTTATACTGTAATTGACACGAAATCTGTCAATTTTCATTTACATACTAAATTGAGCACTTTTTTTTTAACATGGATAAAGTATTTCATCTAACTGAAGCAAAACGTTCATGAGTTCATACAAATAACGTGGCTATCTATCTTGAACAATGTTGGACATCAAGCAGTTCTTCGACAAACACCAGAAACGAGTAATCACCAACTCATTGGTGGAATTTGGGAAGCTGGATGACACATTATGCAGTGATTTCAATCTGATATTTGGTAACATCTTTGATGACATATTAGAAGAGTATTCGGCTGGTGACGAGTCTCTTGATTTAAGGGTAATTAAGCACAGCAATGATTTTATCTACAGATACTTGGAAAAGGTCAATCTTGAGCTTAAAAATTTACTCCCCATGTTGAGAGGATATGAAATCCCAGTGTCGGATGGCAAAAAGTACTTGTGTCTTTATAAGCTCTTGTTCATTTGTCCTTATAAATTTTATGACAAGGACTGGGAAACCAATAAAGTGGTGGCACAAGCCAGTTCTGTTAGGACTGTAGTGGGTCATACCAAGAAGGACCCGCTTTTGGACTTGATACTAGATGATTACAATGTCAGTGACGGGTCTACTGATAATTTGGAAACTTTTATGGTGGTTTTGAAAAAGAACATTGTTGAATTTGAAGAGAAAGCCAGTGATCATTTATGGCAAGATGGTAATGTCATACGGTTTTTGGAGGTTATTGAAGATTGCATAGGGAATTTGTCAAGATTATACTCGAGATTCAACAATGATGACGACTTTTCAAAGTTGACTGAAAATGAAATTGAATATGAACTTTCCATGTCGGTTATTGAAGGTGTTCTCAAGCTTTGGAGTCACATATACCAGCCAGGTCCTAATAAGATTGGAATAAGGCATAAAGTACCGCTAGACTACAGACTACCAGAACCTGAGAATCACAAATCATACATGTTTATACCAGACGTATTGGTGTGTGGAAAAGACATCCAAAGCTCACTTCTCACAGCAAAAGTGAAGAGACCTCTAGTATCTTCAGTTAAATATAACACTGCATCAAAAACCACAAAACAATGTCTCAAGCAGATGTATGCTACAAAGTCAAACGTCGGTATCTTGACCGATGGTTATTGTTTTACAATCATTGCAGTACCAACTGCAAATGAACTAAATCCTGAGGTTGTTATTGATCGAAAAAAGAATCGGAGATTGAGATCAAACATAATGACTTTAACATTATCCATGGGCAAATTTCATGCTGGATTTGCAAACGGAAAAGATAAAATTGAGCTCCAGAATCAATTATCAACATTTTCATCTCCAGCATTACTTATCCTATCAGCATTATGCCAAAATAAAAAGAGTCTTGATGTTGAGCAAGAAGTATCAAATATAGAGGTATTGATGGCTGCCATGTTGGTTAATGGAGTTAAGAGAGAATCAACGTCGTCAACTGGATCTTCAACGACATCTATATCAGATGATGAGGTCGATTCTCAACCTTTAAAAAGATTCAAACCAGAGTCTCAGACTTTTAGTGAGCGAACAACTACAAATTCAGGTGGTGAAATTTATCAAGTTGAGGTTGATGATTTTGGTCTAGAACCAGAATATGATGATTACAATCAAGAAGAAGCTAAAGCTTTTGCAGCGTTTGAAGATGATTTCCACACCAAGTTCCACGAACCAGGTTATTTTAAAGATATTCTCTCAGAGGAGGTCACGCCAGACACTATTTCAGTTGTTTGTACCATCACGGCGGCCAATCTCATAAGAATGATTGAAGGTGGTGCATTAGATGATGAGGAACATCTCGAGAAATTGTCTGAGTTTGATCAAGACACAATATTTGTATTCAAGTGCACAGCTGACGATGATATCAGAGTTCGATATTATGGTAATGAAAGGCGTACTTATCTTAGAATTGAAGAGTTTAATAAGAGTCAAAAGTTGAAAAACGAATTGGAGTTTTATGCTCCAAAGATGATCTTTCATGGATCCTCAAAAGTGTATGGGCATTACTTAATTTTGGAAGCACTAGAGGGAAGTTCACCAATGTTTGTTGATGAGCAAAACAAGGAGGAATTCGAAAAATTGGCTGAAGCCCAGTTGAATCTTCTACATTATAAAATGGGTATACTTCATGACGATATCAATGTACAAAATGTGCTTGTTGATGAAGCTCGTAAGAGGGTTCAAATAATTGATTTTCAAACGGCTGACTTTGTTGGTGTTCCTATGGAGGATCCAGCTGCTGGTGAATGGTCTCATAGAATTAAGTTTGAGTTTGAGGAGGAGATGGGGTTTTTATTGGGGTCGTTTCATGTGCTTTAGTTTAGGGGTCCAGCATTCTAAGTTTGATCCACTGCAAAACTTGGCTAATAAGATGTGCTTGATGTTTTTAATACCTGTAGATATCTCTTGTTGTATATGTTCAGCCATTGTAATTTAGTTCTTATATAATTACCTGCAAAATCGAAGACGTTTGAATTCGTAAATACATTGACAAATATTTAGTATACATGTTTATATTTAAATTTCCTATTTAAAGTTATAAAGTGAATCCCGAATGATGGTAAAAATGATTTTACCCTTTTACCTTGAATGAATGTTAAAAGATGACCGTTTTTTTTAAAAAAAAATAAAGAAATGGTATATGGTATAGAAATATAATTAATGCAAACCCAAAAGAACCCCCCTGTGAATCAAATGTTATAAAGAAGATTTATATTTTATGATCTTAATTTTTCAAAATCGAAATCATCACTATAATTATCATCATTATGAAGTGTTGTATCGTTTAATGTAGCTTCATCTGGATTTACCACTCTTAAAGTTTTTTGATGTCTTTCATCTGGTAAACTTCCATTACTTAATCTTTTTCTACCATATACATCACCAGGGATTGGAGTTGGTTGATCAAATCCATCAAATGAATTTTGTGAAGATGAACTTAATCCATTTTTATTTATTTGATTTGGATAAAATGACATATCATTATGAATTGGTGTTGAATTTGTTTGTTTTTCCATATATTCTTCATCTTCTTCAGATGAACGACGTGAACGTATAAAGAAAAACACACATAGGGCAATTATAGAGAGGACACCTAATGCAACACCAACGGCAATACCTGCAATAGCACCTTTACTTAAACCAGATTTATCCTTTGAAGAATTATCTGAATCTTTTGAACCGGAACTAGAGGATGAGGATGGTGATGATGATGATGGGCTCTCTGATGATTGTGAAGCCTCTGAAGCTTGTGCAGCTTTTGATGCACTAGCGGTTTGATATGATGTTACCACTGTATTTGATTGAGAAATTATCGATGTAATCACAGAGACTTGAGTTGAAGCCTTCGATGTGGATGATTGCGAAGTGGTTGAGCTTGAAGTTGTTGATGATGAGGTGGATGAGGTTGAAGTGGAGGATGTTGAAGTGGAACTAGAAGTGGAACTTGAGCTTGTAGAAGTTGAGCTTGTAGAAGTTGTAGAGCTTGTTGAACTTGTTGAACTTGTTGAGCTTGTAGAACTTGTTGAAGTGGAACTGGTACTTGTCGAGCTCTGTTCAGTGGATGAAGTTTCACTCGACGTCGTAGTACTCGATTGCTCACTGGAACTAGTATTATCCTCACTTGAACTCTTGGAATCACTTGTATCTTCTTCACCATTTGTATAAACCGTGAGCGAATTACTACCACCACATTTCTCCGATGGATAACCTGAGCACGAGGTGTCACAGCCGTCAGTGGTCTTCAAGCTGGAAGGTAACGAGTTCCCACAATAACAGTATTTCCCATTATATAAAGCAACAACGGAATAGCCTGAACATGATTCTTCACAATGGGACGACGACTGCCATGTGTATTGGCCCTTGCTCGACAGCAGCGACTGGAGGTCGTCCATCGCGTAGCACCCGGCCTCTGAGTACCCGTCAGCCATTGCTCTGGCTGAAAGCAGGCCCACCAGGGACAATATCTGGAATCTCATGGCTATGGTATATTGAGTGTATGGGAAATCACGGTATAAAAATCAAACAAAAGAGAGTGTGAGTGTTCAGACCAGCAGGGGCCAGCTAAGCGAGTGGATCCGGCGTGGGTAGCGAGCGTAGCGAGCGTGCAGCAGTTGATAGCCAAATGACTGGTGTGTAAAAGTGTTGATGTTTGGTTAAAACGTTGAATTGTTTTGATTTTTGGTTTCATTTTTTTGTTTTGATTTGGAAAAGTTCTAGACCCAGCCCTCGGAACTCGCCTCGTTTCAGCCGGAAGTATCTCCAGGCACAAGCGAGAATTCCGGCTCGAAACAGATCTGGAGGTATACTATGTGTAACTATATATATAATGGCTTGTAATTGATTTTATTTAGTTGTGTTTGATTGCTGAGTTTCGCTTGATCTAACATCAAGTTATGAGCATAAATAAAGGCTATAGAGGCTCCCAAAAGAGTGTCTGATCAGCTCATCGCCTGAGTTCTCGACAGCTGCATACGCGAGTGAAGCGAACGCGTCCTACATAAAAGGTACAACCACGAAATTCATACATTCTCATAATCTTCTAAAAACTCATTAAGGAACCTGTTGAACTGGATCCCACTCTGTTTGAATTTCGTGTCGTCTCTATTGAAAAAACTGCGTAACTGGTTATTAACAACCCTTTTAATTCGAAGAATTTCATCTTCATCTATAGCGAAATTATTTAAAATTGGAGTTGATGATCTAGACTTTTGCACTTTATTATCTTTAATTCTCAATTTCATCATGGCAACAATTTGCACATCTGTATAAAATTTATTAGAAACTTGTTCATCATATGGGAAAAGATTCCCATTCATACCTAAATTAGTAGTCTTGATTTGATTTAAATCACCACCAAATTTAACATAATATTTTAAATACTTCTCCATTAATTTTTCATCTTGAAACTGTTTCCCCATTTGTGATTCATCAATCTCATCAGTCCAGGGCATTAATCCAGAATTTTCAAAACATTGAACAACACACATTCTATAATCTCTTTCCAATTTGGACCAACACCATGATACAATCTCAAAAAATTCTTGTATAGTTATAGATTGTTCAGAATTTTCACTATAAATTTGCCAAATTTTAACTTTAATCAACATTTTGAAAATTTGTAAAAAACCTAAATATAAAGGTTGATATTCAACATGTTGTAATCTTCCATGTCCAACATATGTAAATTGTGTTTGTAAACCTGGATTTAACCATATAATTTCAATATTTTTAAATTGTGTATAATCAAGAATATGTCCATTCAAGCAATCCAAAATTAAATAAACTTTATGATCTAATAATTCATCCCAATTATGTAACCATTCATTAAAAATTTCATTATTAATCGTACCTAATGAATCTTGGTAAAACCCCTGGCCTTGCACTTTATTAGATTGATTTATAACTAAAGGTTGTGGCCAATCTGTACCATTAGCATTAACAATAACACCAACACAAAGTTTAATTGAATGTCTTGAATTAATACCATCATTTATGAAAATTTCATCAAATTGATAAATATCTTTAGGTTTTATCCCATTTAATTTATTTTGAATTCTTGCTCTTTCATAACTTAGGCTTGAATTTTTCATTAATGATTCTTTTAATTCAATAAACGTGGTCAACATTTCTTTCCTTTCTTTATGTTTTTGTTTGAAATGATAACACCATCCATTAGATTTAGCTATTTGATCTTCTCCACTCTCACATAATTGAGCAAAATTTTTAAATTGATCAATTAATTCCCTTTCCGTTATACCATGATTCATTAAATTTAATTGTTCATACCAAAATTCCAAACATTTATCAACAAGAAAATTTTTCAACACGGGTTTAACTTTATATTGATTTCTATTGGTAATATTGATCTGCTTATATGTAGTTCTTATATTATCCTCATCTTTTAACCATCTATTAAAACTTGATTTAGTTATACTAAAATTCCCTAAATTTTGAAAATATTTAACAGTATAAAGTTGTGATTTTGTACCATGGTTATAATACCAATCCAATGTCTCTAATTTCTGTTCCACAGTGGCACGAGGTAATTTACCACTATTCCCACTGACTTCACTGGCTCCAATATCCAAAAAATCCATATCTTCCCCTTGATACTGAGATTTTCAAATGGTTAAAAGCTCAAATAAAAATTTCTCAACCAAAAATAAAAAAATAACAACAAAACCCGCGAAAAATCAAAACCATCACCAGATTACCTAATCAAAACTTTATAGCTTTACCATTAATATCTTTTTCATTTTCATTTAATTGTTGATTTAAATATGGATTATTAGTAGCTGGTGTTCTAGAAATTCTTGGTGATGGTGAGAAAAGATTCACATAATCATTCATATTAAAACCAGGTGTTTTCATATTTATTAAATTCCCACTTGTTAAATTTGTTGCTAATGGACGTTTTGGTGTATTTGGTGTTGCAAATTTATGATTTAAATTTTGTTGTAATTTATTAGTTGATGAAGGATTTGATGATAATTGTTGATTTATAGAACGGGATGGAGTCGAAGGATAATTCTTATATTGAACAGGTGATGGTGATGTTGCTAAAAACATTAATAAATCTGCTCCTTCATCATGATTACCTGATGATCTTTTAGGTGTTGAAAGTAATCCATTTTGTGTAGTTATTGTTTGTTGACCTCTTGGAGGTGATGAGAAATTAGGTTGTGTCTTGTTTGTAGAATTTGTATTATAAATATCTGTATTTAATGATATTTTCTGTTGTGGTGGAGTTTTAGGGATTATTGGAATTTGGAACTCTTCGTATAAAGGTGATGAAGGAGGTAAATTTGAATTATGATAATTTTTAACTGGTGAATTTTCATCTTCAGTCTTGTATGCATCGATAGACTCAACTGATTTCTTGGATTTTAATGATTTTTGAGGTGTCTTGGAAACACCAGCATTTGTTGAATTTGGTAAACTTGTTGAAAGTGATTTCTCTTTCAATTTAGACTTTAAATTAGTCTTTGACAACCTAGATTTCAGTTGTCTTGTGATTCTTGTGAGCTCTGCCCTTTTCAAGATGCTCTCGGCTGCTATGTCTTCTTGTCTGTTCATTATTATCTTAATCTTCTACTCTATATCAAAAGAACACAATCTTTCAAAAGATTCATTTCCTTGTTTCAAAGTAGCAAAATAAAACTTTTCGCGCTTTTTCCAAATTTGACGCGTTTAATTTAAAAAATTGCCCAAAACGGAAGCCGATAACCCCGACGGCTGCGTTCCCCGATCCGGTGCAAAGTCCGGCATCTCCGAAGATAAATAACCACAGTTGATAAAGAAATGTTTTCGACCTTTCACTTCTATTCTCTTTTTCAACCACCAAGAACAATGACATTCAGTCCAGAAAGTTACTTCAACAGCACAAAGATCCAGTCCTCGGATTTCTATAGTCCACAACCACCACCACCAAATCCAATTCATCCTAAACCTTTAAACTTATCAGGAGGTCGTCCTAATAAGGGGTTTTACCCTTTGAAATCCATTAAATTAGATGTTAGAACTGGTCCTTTTAATGATGAAAGTGAAGAAATTGTTGTTCCCTTAGATGGACAAGAGTCTGCATTGGATATTAAAGATGGTTTACAATATGCTCCAGGTCAAGGTCATGAATCATTGTTAAACATCACCAAAGAGATTGGTGAGTTCCATGCTTCTGGGTTCCTCAATTCACAATTTGATTCATTGATCACATCGGGCTCGGGAGATTCTTTGCATAAAGTGCTCCAGGGTTTATTAGAACCAGGTGACACGGTTCTTGTTGAAAGTTATACATATACCCCTGTTTTCGCTACATTTAAAATTAATGGTGGTGTAATGATCCCATGGGAAGTTGAATTTCCTGATGAACAAGGTCATGATCATTTTAATCTAAGCAAACTTGAAGATTTATTGGCAAATTGGAGCACAGGTCCTTATAAAGATTTAAGATTCCCAAGATTTTTATTCACTGTACCATGTCAAAATCCATCAGGTCTTTTAACATCATTTAATCAAATCCAATCAATTGTTACAATCGCTGAAAATTATAATCTCTTAATCATTGAAGATGATCCAGATGGTTTCATTCGTCATCTTCAATCTCCAGATTTTACAAGTTATACAAAATCTTTACATAATTCATCATATTTATCTACATTATCACCAAGAGTTATTCATTTAGGTACATTTTCCAAAACTATTGCACCAGGTATTAGACTTGGTTATATATTAGCACATGGTGATTTTATTAAAAGATTCACAGAGATTTCCAAGACAATAACAAAAGCACCTTCGGGACTTTCTCAAATTGTCATTTCACAATTGATTTCACATTGGGGTGGATTAAAAGGTTATTTAAATTGGTGTTGGAAAGTTTCAAAGGAGTATACTTTAAGATCAGATAAATTATTTGAAAGATTTCATCAATTTGAAAGTGTGCAAAGAGGATTAATCATACCTATAAAACCACAAGGTGGTATGTTTTTCATTGTTAAAGTGCCAAATTTAAATTCGATTGATGAATTTGAAAAATTGAGATATAAATTCATCAAATATGGTGTATTGGTTATTCAGGGCCATTTAATGAGTTTTGATGAATCTTACTCTGCTCATGCAGGATTTATAAGACTTACATTGGCAAATCTTGATTCTTTTAAAGAATTAATTACAGGTATTGAAAGAATTGATAAATCTGTATTAGAATATTTTAATATTTAATCCCATCCAAGACGATCTGGTAACATAACTCTTGGTTTTAATAAATTTATAGGTGGTAATTGAATTTTACCTTCTTGATATTTGGGATAATGATCCATTTGTAATAAATGTTTTGAATTTTGTGTATAATAAGATTGTGGTGATGATGGATTTGAATTTAATGGAGATTTAACATCAATAAAATTCATCCAATCAATATTCCAATTCAAACCTAATCTTTCCATCCAATGATTTAAACATTCACTTAAATTATTTAATAAAATTGATGTATCCTCTGTTGATAATTCTTTATCCATATCAATTGAAATATGAGAATCACCCATTTCATGAATTAAATAAACTATAGATTGTATTATTGGATTTGATTGTTGTTGCAAAGTCAAATTACTGAAAATATGAATCAAAATCAAGTGATTTTCAACAATTAATTCAGATATATTTGTATAATTTATTGATTGATTCATTGGTAAAAATCCTAAAAATAAAATTGGTAATGAAGTTAACCCAATGTTATTAATAATATCTGGAATTCTTAATGAATTTAAATATTTATCAATCAATTGATTTCTTTGTATTGAAGAAGTTGAATTGATTATTGAATCTATTGATATTGGATTATAAAAACTGTTAAATTCGTTTAATGTCAAATGTAATAATTTCCAATGTATTTCACTCGAGGGTATTTTGATATAATCAATCAATAAATCCTGTAATTTTAAAGGACAATGTAATAATAAACTCTTCATTGAAACCGTTATTAAATCGTTAAAACTTGTTGATGACTTCTTGGGTATTATAGATTTATTAATCATTATAATGGCATTATGTAAAAACCCCTTGTTTTTAAAATAATTTGAATTCAATTCATGAAATTTAAAACATGTTAATTCATTTCCCAATGTATTCACCACAACTTCCAATTCTAAATCATTCAATCCATCTAATGGATTATTTTCATTTGATTTAGATAATGAATTTAATATCTTTGCTAAACTTGTATCTCCGATTTTTTTACCTAAAACGTATTTATACAAACCTGGACAAGTCTTGTTAAATTTAAATGAATAATTCGACAAAATGTTATAAGTGAACCAATAGTTGAAAACAGGAGTTGATCCAATCAACTTGAAAATATTATGATCCAAATAGTCCATAACAATTTCAATTGGTATCATATCTTTGCCCCTTGGTATTTCATCATAATGTGAAAGATATAAATACCCAATGATTGTCAAGCTTTGTATAATACTCTCTGGATGATTAATCTGCTGCATACAAAGATCCCATGCATGGTTTATCAATACCAGGGCATCTTTATAATTTTGTGAATCCATTGCACCAAATGCAAGGATGGCATAGAGTAAGTTTGAATGTAAATCCATACGCATTAATGATTCATTGGATATTATTGGTAATGATGGATTGGAGATTGTACCCCAAGTCAGCAGGGAATTTGAGATTTTAGCACTACTCATGGTGCCAAAACTTGTATTGCTGAATTTCTTGGAGAGTGTCAACAATGTAATTATATTCTCTTCATTGTACTTGAACATATAGCCATCACCTGAAATGTCCACTGGATCATCAGTTCCCTCTTCCTGGACCACACCAGCCTTCACAATCTCGTCTTTTATACCCGTCTTGAGCTGCTCTTTGTCCTTCGCATGGACCGTTCTCATGTGACGCTGCAGCAAGTCTCTTCTCACAAAAGCAGTGGTACACTTGGTGCAATTGAACGGTTTCTCCTTGGTGTGTGATCGCTCGTGACGTGACTTGTGCTCAGATCTCGAGAATGCCCTGGCACAAAACGAGCAGATGTAGCGACGTTGCGGCATGTTGACCATGATAGCTAATTCATTTAACAACAATAAGCAAAACAAAACAACCCTTGGACCAGCTTATATAGATTATGTGCCGAGGGGAAAGTCCCCACCATTATAAACCCATATTGATTTCAAACGGTTAATTCTCTTTTACCCACTGCGGCAATTTTTGTATTTGATTTTTTAGCGGGACAATAATCGGATTCCTGCTGGCCCAAATCGGATTCCGAGAGTGGGGTAGTCACGTGACCTGAACACGTGACGCTTATGTAATCTGCTTATTCTTCTTCCCAAAAATCTTGAACAAGTTGAACTTCTTCTTCTTACCCTTTGGCTTGACTGTCTTTGCTGTATCTATATCCTCCACAGCTGTTTCTTCACTGTGTGCAGTCTCTTCGCTGCCAAACTTGTTCTGCAATTGATAGTTGTAGTTCTTTGTCTGGTCTCTTGCACTGCCGTTTCTCATGGAGTGTCTCTTGAATGCTGAAACATTCCCACTTCTCATTGGTGTGTATGTGGTTGGTTCTGATTTTATTGGTACTTCTTGATTCTGTGGCTGGTATGGTTCTGGTGCTGCCTGGTTAGATGTACCATACACTTTCCCCAAGGCTAATTGATATGCCTTATCATACATCTCCTGGTTACTAATTTGCTTCTTGAGCTTTGGAACACCAAATTTATACTCTGAAATTCTCGAGTTTCTTGAGCCTCTGGATTGGATACTAGCATTATCATCAATACTGACTCTTTTCTTCTTCTTGGGACTCGTGGAACCACTAGTTTTCAATGCACTCTTGGTCTGTTCCTTAGGTAAGAATTCAAATGCATCACTATAAACACTATCACCACTATTTTGACTTTTAGTTTCCACTTCTTCATCCTTAATAGCATTCAATCTTGATTGGAATTTCACATCTGGTTCCTCCTCAGCTATACTTTCCAATTCTTGACTCGTAATGCTTCCAGCATATTTCATCACCGGTGGACTTAAGAACCCACTAGATCCCGCTGAGTTTATTGATCCATTCTTGACATGTCTTGGAACTGGAATTTCCTTTGTATCGGTCTTTGTCAGCTCAAATGATCCCATCTTACGGATTGTCTCTGTAGTGATAGATTTAACTCGTCCATATTCATCCAGTGTTTTCGTTGTGTGAACAATAGTATGAGTTGAGTCATCCAATGAACCATTCCTCAAAGAGTTACTTCTCAATGAATTTGATCTTGGTTGCTGTAATGAATTCGATCTATATGGATTGAAATTACCGCTGTTTAATGAATTTGTTCTTGAACCATAACCATGTTTCACAGCATGTTGGTATGGATTTAATCCATTCATCCTGGAATTATTTGAACTCAGTGAATATGATCTATACGCTTGATTCGCTGCACTAGTAGAAAGCACATCATTTTGATTGTTATTATACTGTGAATATCTTGATAAATCTGGAACTCGATTCTATAAATTCAGTTAGTCTGGGGCAAGCAATAAACCGGTTATAAGAAACACTCACTTTTCTAGAGTTATTTCTCTCCAAAAGACCCATCTTTGGTATAATAGGATACACTTCGGCTTTCAAAATTAATAGCCTTGAGCTTTAAGTCTATTGATGATCAAAAATCAAGTTAAACTCTTTTAATTAGCACAATTTCATTAGAGAATAATATGAAATTTGATGTTTACTCTTTCGTACATCATAATAATAATTCGCGGGTAGTTAAGAAACGGGAGGGTAATACTAGTACTAACGGCCGCGGCCCGCGGCGAAAATCTGTATAATGATAATACGTCTAGTAATACTGCTAATTATATAAAACTAAGCTTATATTTGATTATCTGATACCTATATTATCAAACTGGGAAGTCCCCTTGATTTCCCATATAATAAGGCTCATCAAATTATAAGGCTAATAGCAATTGAGTCTCTTCTTCAAAGTCCACTTGTTCCCTTGGAGTTAACTCACCATTAGCCAATTCCTCCAAGGAGCCTCTAAATTTAGCAGTTTGAAAATCAATAATTTGGACCCTTTTAAGAACCTCATCCGCAAGTATGTTGTTCTGATGAAGATCTCCGTGAAGTATACCCAATTTGTCATGTAGAAGCTTCAATTGGATCTTACCCAATTGCTTAAACTCCTCCTTTTCATGCTCTTCAACATACATTGGTGCAATTCCTTCAAGATGCTCAATAACTGTACACAATCCATATATTCTGGAAGACGTACTAAATATAACCTTTGGGGAATGAATCTGAATGTTGTTGAATTTTTGGCTCTTGTTAAACTCTTCAATCTTTTCATAAGCATTTAATTCATTGAAATGACAACGAGCTCCATAATCATCGTCGACTGTACACTTGATAACAAAGGTTGTTTCTTGATCAAACTTGGACAATTTTTCAAGATGCTCATCACCATCTAATGCACCATCTTCGATCATTCTTCTGAGATTAGCCGTTGTGATGGTACATACAACGGATGTATAATCTCTCTTCACTTTTTCTGTTAAAAACTCATTGAAATAGTTAGGCTTTTGAAACTTCAAGTATATCTCATTTTGAAAAGAAGAGAAAACTTCTTCTTGATCGACATAGTCAAAATTATCTCTCGAGCAATAATAATCATTAGTAGGTGGACAAAATAAGTGATTGTGTTTTCTCCCTTGTCCCTCAGGAATGACTTCATGTTCAGAATTTGCACTAGCTGCCTCACTTGAACTTTGAGACCGTGCAGTTCTAGATCTTTTTGAATGTCGGGAGTCATTTCCATCGTCTGATCTTGAACCCTTCGATGTTCCAGTATCCCTTGAAGACGCTGATTTACCTCTGGAACCTAATTTGAATTCACTAACCTTCAGTTTAGAAATCAAATGAGAGATACCTGAGCAGCGTCGAATGGTGCCAAATCGTTTCTCTGTTTCCATCAATATGGATAACAAAAGCAAATTCGGAGATGTTGCATATTTTGATAATTGATTTTGAAGCTGTTCATTGTACAGACCCTCTATGAATCCAAAGTGAGCTTGACCTGATTCTAAAGTCATTACCAATAAGTTTGTACTCAATATCGGGCCCCCATTTTGATCCAAAACAACTTCATGAGCTAGTTCTTTTGGATTTGGTACTGCTATTATGCAGAAGACATAGGCATCTGTCAAGATACCAATATCTGCATCTATAGCATACATCTGTTTGAGGCCCTGTTTTATTATTTGGTGTTTGATTTTTGAGCTTGGTGGATTTCTGAGCGGAGGTCTCTTGACCTCTATTGAAACTATATCACCCTTCTCCCCCTTTATTAATATATCAGGTTTTAATGGGTACCGTTTCGCATTTGGGGAGGCTGAAAATTTGTATGTGAGATGCTTTTGACGAATTGCCTCGACTTTATTATCAGAATGTATAAAGTTCCACAATCTAGTAATGCAACTTGCCAAACTTTGTTTGATTTCGCCTTCAATCTCAACCTCAGGAATTCCTGTGAATCTATCCTGGGATCCCCGATAAATATATCTTAAATCTTCTATACCTTGCTCAATAACCTCCAATGAATCTTTAGCATTACTTTGCACTAAAAGTCGGTTGGCTATTGCTTCAAAATCAACAATATTCTCCTTTAGGACCAACATCAACGTTTCCAGCTGATCAATGGACGCCTTTCCATCAGAGACATCCATTAGGGGTTCTTTGGACAGGTCTGCATCGCCGGTATTTGTTGAGCTTCCGTCTGCCACTACCCTATCTTTCAACCAGCCCTTGTCGTGGAAAGTGTAGGGGCAAACTAATATCAACTTATAAAAACACACGAAAACTCTTCCACCAGACTCTGGTATTTCATTGTTATCAATAGAGAGCCTTATTTCCTCAAGCTTAGCTTGGACCAATTTCAAATAGGTTCCAATGAATTTATTACTATGTAGGATTGAATCATCAATAATTTCATCTTCTATACCAGCTTGAAAGATTGTGTAAAAGTCTATATCATGTAAATCCTTTCCAAACTGTATTAAAGAGTTCTCCATAACCCGATCTTTATGAGCACGGAAAAATAAACCAATAATATCAGTTCCCATGATGGATACAGGTATATGAAGGTGTGATTTGTCAACGATAATGATTATGAAATTGTTATGAATGAGCTTCAATAGTAATAATTTTATTTGAACGGTACAAAAGCTCTCTCATTTTGTGTCCGGACTATTTCCGAGAGCTTTATTTAAAAGCGCATGATAGTTATAATAATTGTTGTAATAGCTGGTGAACTCCCTGTGAAATTTCTCTAATAGGTTCCAATCGAGTAGGGCTATTTGCTTTGTGATATACTTGATCAATTGGGCTGACTTCAGCCCTAAAATTCATCAACATAGCTGGAATTTATCATTTGCAGTGGGTCATTTCCTGCCAATGTGTAATAAACTAGGTATTGAAAAGAGGAAACTGGACCATGAAGACCACAATATGATCGATTGAATGGATTTTAAATGGCTGCATTGGTCTTTTGAGCATCTTTCTCTCGATTCCTCCAGAGTCAATTATCCTCAACCTCGCTTATTGTATCACCTGACACCCTAGCGACCTCAAAAAACATGGACTAGATAGCTCTGAATTCAAGGATTCACAATATCACAATAAAACCATTCCATCTCGTACCCTCTCTCCAACAATCCCCTTATCATTCCGAAATCTTTTGGATCTCTATAAATTTCTCCACGATGTTGTTGTTTCTAGATTTCGCCCGAACCAACCAAAATTCAACAAAATTTTGAAAAAACATCAAAATTGAAAAACAAATCTCGACACTTCACCAACTTGAATTCAATAACACCAATAAACCACAATTGAACTAAAATGTCTTCTGTTGATGAATTGAAAGACTTGGTCCACAAGCTACAAGACCGTATTGTTTCTCTTGAACAAAAAGCCGGGATCAAGGAAGTTATTCCAAAATCTATTCGTATGGTTTTAATTGGTCCTCCAGGTGCTGGTAAAGGTACCCAGGCTCCAAATTTAAAAGAGAAATACTGTGCTTGTCATTTAGCCACTGGTGATATGTTACGTTCTCAAGTTGCCAAGAAGACCGAATTGGGTGTTGAAGCTAAAAAAATCATGGATCAAGGTGGATTAGTCTCTGATGATATTATGGTTAATATGATTAAATCTGAATTAGATTCAAATCCTGAATGTTCAAAAGGTTTTATTTTGGATGGGTTCCCAAGAACTATTCCACAAGCTGAAAAATTAGATTTAATGTTGAAAGAAAAATCTAAACCTTTAGAATCTGCTGTGGAATTGAAAATTGATGATGAATTATTAATTGCAAGAATTACTGGTCGTTTAGTTCATCCAGCAAGTGGTAGATCTTATCACAAGATTTTCAACCCACCAAAAGCCGAGATGAAAGATGATTTAACTGGTGAACCATTGATTCAAAGATCTGATGATAATGCTGATGCCTTAGCTAAGAGATTAGTTACTTATCATAAACAAACCGAACCAATTGTTGAATATTACAGAAAAACTGGTATTTGGAGTGGTGTTGATGCTAGTCAAAATCCAAAGACTGTTTGGTCTGATATTTTAAAATGTTTAGGTCAATAGATTAAATTGATTGTCGTATATAGCTACAATTAAATAATCATTAAACATATGCATTTGTAGATTTCAATTTGGATTTAATTTAACATTTTTAACAATATCTTTCAACATACCAAGATCTACATCATCTCTTTTCCTTTTATTATTTAATAAACCTTGGATACTTGTCATATTTCCCTGATCATTATGACTTTCATCAAAGCAAACTTCATGGAAAATTTTACCTTTATGAGATATACAATTATCCCATATCCATTCACCTAAATCATCATTAAATTTAGCCACAATCTTATCTTTACAAATCCCACATATAACATTCATATCACCTGTATCATTAGGAACAATAACATATTTAGCTTCTTTTTTAATTTCAACATTTGAATCATCTTTTTGAATTGTATCATCACCATTGAAAATTTCCCAATCTCTAAAATTTACAAATTCTTCATCATCTATATACCATGAACGACTTTGAATGATTTTAGATTCTTTTAATCTTTTATTTATACGGAAATGCCAATCTAAATGTTTACGACGTTCTTCTTGACCCTTTGTTGTATTATTAAATCTTTTACCACATGTACCACATTTATTTGGTTTAGATTGAATGAAAAATTTATCATAAAGCTCTGAGGAATCAATTGAATTTAATTTATTATCTAATTTAAATTGTGTAAATGGATTTATTGGAGCTAATGGATTTGTTAATGTTTCCATTTTAACTTCTGGTTTTTTGGATAATAAAGATTTTAAAACTGAATTGCTTGGTATATTGGCAGGAGGTGTACTACTCTTCTTAACTAATCCTTTGGAACTTAAATTAGATAATAAAGAAGATAAATCTCTTTTTTGAGGAGATTTTTCTTGTTGCGTAGATGCACTAGTCGTGGATTTAGGTCTCAAATTATTCAAGTTTATATTACTTAACAATCCCAAGGGATTTTTAGAAGTATCTGAAAGTACAGGTATAGGACTTGGTGATGGTTTAGATATGATGTTTTGTAATGTTGGTTTCTCGGGGATTGGTGAGTTTTGCTTGATGTATGAATCTTCTAATTTGGTCATTTCTTCTAATTGTGTCTTGACTTGAATTAATTGTTCTTGATTCATTTGTTGTGATTGTACTGCAAATTTCAATTGATTGATTATTTGAATCTTCACCGCGATGGATTCATCTCCCGGGTTAAGTCTTTGTCTTTCATGTGTTAATTTCAATAGATGATCAATGATGGGGAATAAAGTTGCAGCGTTTGTAGTTGGTAATGGTTGTTGTATCACAGGTGTTGTTGATCTAGAACTTGAGCTGGTACTAGACTGTAGCGCACCAGCTTTGACCAAGAATTGCTCTACACGAGCAATAGGTTCTGCTGGGAATAACGGTAGTCCACTCGATGTCTTTGCCACTTTCCATGTCTTGAACAAATCTGTGAATTTTCTTCTTGAACCGTCATCAACTAACAAGAATGCGTTTGTGAATGTTTGGTATAGCTTCTGTCCAAATAGCAGCGTGTATGGCGAGCCAACATTCTTGGATATGGAGTCCAAAAGATAAAACGAGTATAGTTTCTGGTTTGGAACGGCCTGTTTAGTTAGTATCAATCATCCTCAGTAATACACAGCAATACTCACTTTTTCAATTCTCTTCTCTACAGCTCTAGCAATGTATGGCCCAGCATGGACATTCTCCTGGGCAAGCAGCGTCAAAGCCTGGATAATAGGTCTTGAATTGAAGGTCAAATCCTCCAGAGCCCTGTAAAAATCCTCACCAATGTTTTCAAGCTCGTTCGACATGTTCTTAGATGTATGAAGGACAATGCGGTTTATTAGTTGTATATACAAACAGGTGCAGCTATAGAGGGGTGCCACAGCGAGACTATGGTGCTATCAGCAATATCAACAATACCAGCAGATGTTGATGTTGTTGTTAAGTTGTAATTATCAAATTTGTAAAAAGACCGCGAAAATTGAATTCAGCATAAGTGTCACGCCTGTTGTGCAGTTTTGTATGGCTTATGCAGTGAATGGGATAGCCAGGGATTTTTGGTGTGGAATAGTGGTGATATTACATTCATTTGATAGAGAATTAATTGTATATTCAGTATATGAATTATGGCTTGATTCTTCTTAGAATTTCCCCGAAAAACCCTTGGAAAACCTCCATCTCTTATCGCTCCATTTTACCAAATTTAAATCGGGAAGAAAAATATGAAAAATTATGACTAAATTTACAACCAACTAGTGCCAAAAAACCCATCAAAGAGTATAGAATGTCCCCAGCTGCCACCACCGACAAGAAACAATCAGGTATCGCCAGAGTGCTAGGTTCAGCTAGTGCTGGTATCTGTGAAATTGGTGTTTTCCATCCAGTTGATACCGTTTCCAAAAGATTAATGAGTAATAATACTAAAGTTGCAAATTTATCTCAATTAAATTCTGTTATTTTCAGACAACATGCTCAAGAAGCCCTAGGTAAAAGATTCTTAACATTGTTCCCAGGTCTAGGATACGCTGCTGTTTACAAGATCTTACAAAGAGTTTATAAATATGGTGGTCAACCATTCGCTAATGAATTCTTGAATAAAAATTTCAAATCTTCATTTGAAGATAATTTTGGTCCAAAAACTGGTAAGGCCTTAATGTCTGCCACTGCTGGTTCTTTAATCGGTATTGGTGAAGTTGTCCTTTTACCATTAGATGTCTTGAAAATTAAAAGACAAACAAATCCAGAATCTTTTAGAGGTCGTGGTTTCATCAAGATCTTAAGTGATGAAGGTTTTGGTTTATATAGAGGTTGGGGTTGGACTGCTGCTAGAAACGCCCCAGGTTCTTTCGCTTTGTTTGGTGGTAATGCTTTTGCTAAAGAATATGTCTTGGGTTTATCTGATTATTCTCAAGCTACTTGGACTCAAAATTTTATCTCTTCAATCTTTGGTGCTTCAGCTTCATTAATTGTTTCAGCTCCATTAGATGTTATTAAAACTAGAATTCAAAATAGAAATTTTGAAAATCCAGAATCTGGTATTACAATTTTGAAAAATACAATTAAAAATGAAGGTATTACTGCCTTCTTTAAAGGTTTAACTCCAAAATTATTAACTACTGGTCCAAAATTAGTTTTTTCATTCGCTTTGGCTCAATCTTTGATTCCAGCTTTTGATAAGTTGGTTTCTAAATAAGGTTAACCCATAACTTCTTGTTGATAGATTATATTCTAAAATTGTATATAAATAAAACGGTTTCAAACTCTACAATTATCATCATAAAACTTCGTATATCCGATTTATATATACATGAAATGACATGGATACACTCAGCTTGATTCCTCTTTAGTTTCAACTTGTTCCGTTTTTTCAGATGGATCATTATTTTTACGATGACTTTCTAATGTCAAGTATAAATGTTGAGATGCAGATTGTAAAGTTTGTACTAATCCTGCACCACTTAAAACTGTTAATAATCCAGCCAATTCTGATTGTAATTGTTCCTTTGTTGGTAAATCCTTAAAGCTATTAATCTTTGCTAAATCGAAAACATTATTTTCAACACGAGCACCAACAACAAATAATTTTTCATTTGCACTTTTCAATGTTTTTAATACTTTTTTCACAACTTCTGGATTAGTCTCCTTCACTGTAATTAAAGCGGTTGGACCTGATAAAAATTGCTTCAAAGGGTGTTTAATACCCTTTGTTCTCTTATAAGCTGCAAGACTTGAAGGGTATTTCTCATTTTCAGCTTTCAAATATGCCAATAATAAATTATTTCTAACTATATGTAAATCCGCACCAGCTGCTCTAATTTGTTGTCTAAATGTATACTCTTCAGTCTTGATCAGATTGTTATGATGCGCAAGCAGCACAATAGGCGTATCTTGAAGCAAAGTCTTGTATCTGTTTATCAAATATGTCTTTCTAGAATCATCTTTTTTGTAATTAACTGGAGATGATGGATTTTCCACTTGTTTTGATGTCTTGGTGCTATATGCCCTTGTGGAAAAAGCACCCACTGCTGTAGCTGGAGTATTCACAGACAAAACACTCCCAAGTCTCGTTATTCTTAGCATTCTGACCTCTGTAATTGTTCAGTTTACTTCCTTTCTAACCACTGCTCTCATAGTCTCATAGTTAATAAAAATTTTGGACATTTTTTCAACAAAAATATTTTCGCGGAAATTACGTAATCGATTTTCAAAAGAATTTGGAGAATAAACAAAAAGATAAACAAATGACAAATAACGAAACGATAAAGAAATTGTTATTATTTGATTCTTTAAATTGATATCTGCTGCTGAAGTCAAAAAGATCACCAACATGAGCTCAGAATACACACCAAAGAACTCGCCAAGAAGCGTGGTATCGACACAGACCAGTCCGTCACGGTATTCAAAAGCTACACATCTAACTGAATTCTATCCTTATCTGAACGGTGGATCTCAACAGGCTTCTCTCAAGGAATCGCAGCAGAATAACGTGCAAAAGGAGCACAGCAGACAATCATCATCAAATTCGTTCATGACAGGTAGGAGACCATCTTTCAGTACAATGAATTCATTTAATTCATTCTCTCCATCCACACTGGATTTACAAACTCTTGTCACCAAGACTGATATTTCCAAAACCACGGAAGCATATAATGAGATTTTACAAGCCTCGGAGGATTATAAGGATGCATTGTTACGTGTGGCTGAAGCTGCTGGGAATTTTGGAGCCGCATTGGAGAATGGTGCTAAATGTAAAGGATCTGGGAATTCTGCAGATGGATTATTAAGTGCTAGTGGGCTTTATTTCCTTGTGGCGAATCATCAACAGATCTTGGCTCATAGTGTTAAAGAATCATTTGAAGTTCCTGTATCTAGAGAAATTAATCAATTTAAATTAACAAGTGCTAAAAATGATGAAATTTTCAAAAATGAAATTAAAACTAGAATCTTGACATTAAAGAAACAAGAACGTGAAAATGCAAAATTATCTAAATTGAAAACTAGAAATTTGATCACATATAGATCTAAATTACAAGAATTAACATCTAGAATTGATGAAATTGATAGAGTTAAACATGATTATTATCAATCAGCTTTTGATCTTGTCCAAGATACATCACAGAGTGTCCTAAAGCACACGGGTTCAATAGTTAGAGCTCAAGTGGAGATATATGAGGGAATTGCAAGGAAAGGTTGGTCAGGTGGTGGTCTTGATGAATTGATTGCTGGATGTCCAGATCCATTTACAAATGAGGATGATGAAGATGAAGAGGAAGAACAAGAAGTTGATACATTTAAGAATTTTAGTCTTGAAGATGAGTTGAGAGATAATGATAATGATAATAATGAGCACGACGATAGCACAATTGGACCTATTCCTAAACTACGAGAACAATCCATATCATCAACACCAAAGGGACTTATTTTCAATCCACAATCATCTTCAGCATCAGTAACACAACCAGTATTAAGTCATTCACAATCAACAAAATCATTCGAACAGAAATTAAACAACTCAGATGTTATTAATAGCAGTACTCCTAAAAAATCTTCATCACCTGAACCACCAATAGATGATTCCATAGATGATAATTCATTTTCGTTACCATTACCTGGTTCCTCCTCAAGAAGTAATTTGAATAATCCAAAGGGATCCAAGAATATCCTGCCAATTGAAAAGGAAACACCTAAAGAGAATGGCGAACCGGAAAAGGCCAATGATGATCAAGACCACTCACCAAAGATACGGAAAGAATTATATCCTGCACACTCAGAATGGAGAGATTCTGACCAGGACACCTCAGGAACAGAAGATGAGATTGGTAAGTTGGGAGCAGGTATTTCCAACACAAACTTACCACTAGATGAATAGAGAGAGAATAAAAGGACGATCGCTTTATGAAATTTGTAGTTTTAGTACTATTTTTTCTTTATTTAGCCTGAATTACTATTCTGCCATTTTCAGACGTGTCATCCCCGCCAAAAAAAAACATGTGAGGTACACAAAGGGATAAAAGTTACACTTGTCAACTCTTTCTACCTTTTAGTTTAGGATATCTAATAATAATGTCAAGATTAGTCGTGAATAACACTATTAAGGAGATCAGATTCCATTTATCACAAGCTGCCGAAGCTAGCACACCGTTAAGGTGAGTTTAATACTATAGGTTTGTTTGTGGAGATTATACTAACAATTTTATAGAAATTACTTGGTTTCATCATATCCAAATTTAAACAAGAGTAATCCAAACTTACCAATTTTAATAAGAGAAGCTCAAAATGCTGATCCCGCTGTGTTTGTTCGTTTTGAAAAGGGAATTGAAGTGAAGAAGGAATTGAATGGATTGGATAAATCTCAAATTGAATCTGAATTAAAGGGATTATTGGGATTAAAATAATACATTTACTTATTTATTAACTATTTATTATTTATTTATCTATTCACCAAACTGGTAGACACCCCAACCAAGTGATAATGATGCATTGTTATATAGTTCAATTGCCCGTTCGTCATAAGATGCACCAGATGCGACTAATAAAGGCATGAAATGTTCTAAAGTTGGATGTGCCTTGTAAAGAAGTTTTTCATCATTTACCTTTAATTTCTCAAACTGAGCCAATCTATCATCTTTAGTATGTTTTGTCATTATGGAACTAACTTTTTCATTGAAAGGCTTAACATAATTTAATGGTTCAACTTGTGACATTGCCTTACCTAAATCACGTAAATTATGTACAGTCATTCCAGAACAAATCACTAATCCACCAAGATTTCTATATTTAGAGATTGCCTGACCTAATTTATGATGAAATTCAAAATTATCAGATTTTGATAATGAAATTTGTACAAGTGGACAATCAAGATCCCAAATTTTATCCTTTGGTTTATTAGAAGAAAAGGCAACTTTAAAGGGGACCCAAACACCATGATCAATACCTCTTGTGGTTAATTTAGAGTCAATTCCCTGGGTTGATAATGTTTCTTTGATATGAGTAGCCAAAGGTATACTTCCTCTTGAATGGAAATGTTCTTTAAACATATAATCAGGGAATCCATAAAAATCATAAATTAATGGTATTTCTTCAAGATCTTTGGTTTTTGTACTGGTTTCAAAAACATTTGATTTGGTTTCAGGGATACCAATCTCCACTTGAGTATCACTATTTGATTGCCAATGAGCAGATATAACAATTATAAAATTTGGTTTAATTGTAGTTTGAATATATTTCCCAATCTGCTTAACAGTGTTATATGCACCTATATCACCACCAAACTCAGCTTCTGGATACATAAAAGTTGGACCTCCATGACTGAAGAAATATAATGGAGTCTTTTGACCCTTTTCAAATAAATTTGACTCTGTAGAAGAGGTCATAATGGTATTTCTTGAGACTGTAGTAGCTCCTAAAAGCCTTGTAAATTTTGAAGTGAACAATGCGATAATAATAGCAGTTATTGAAATAATAACTGGCTTGAAAGTCATTAGTGATGATCTCAACAGGACATTTGGGCAAATCAGTGATTTTGCATTGTTTAAATAGATGAACTGATTAAATGTACCGAATCACGGCTAAATGAAATGTTTAGTCATTTTAGTAATACAGATACCCGCGAAAACACAACATGAATAATATTTCAAAGAATATATTTGTTGACAAAGCAGTTCATTAGATATTGATGAACTTTGCATCTGGTGAATAAGCTCAACAATTAATTTACCAGCCCTACAATTCATCACAAGAATCTTATTGTTTCCATATATACAACTAAACAATTGACCCATATTCATATCCATAACAATCATTAACGTTTCCACCAACTTCTAGCTTCTTCTCTACTTTTTGCCGTACCTTCAGCTACTTCATCATCACGTTTATGTAACATTGGTTTCTCCTTTTTAGCAACTAATTCTCTTGCCTGTGCTGCAAATTGTTGTTCTTTTCTTCTTTTACTTCTACATTGTTCCCATGATACCGTACTACCTAATAAAAACCCACCAACACCCCAATTTGCAGCTTTCTTTGGTGATTTTTGTGCAATGAATATAACTGTACCTAATACACCAAGTGCCGATATACCAGTCATCAAAGCTTCTCTTAAACAGGGTATCTTTACAAGAGAATCAAATTTGAAATCTTCAGCTTTGATACTATCAACAGCTTGTTTGAGTTGTCCTGGGTTTGAAGATCCATTGTTAAATCTTGGCTCTGTATCTTCTAAAAGTAATGGTTGTTCAGATCTTGGAGCTGATGATCTTCTTATTTGTTTAGATTGTTCCTCTACTTGGATGTCCTCTTTAGATTCGGTTTTTTTGCTGAATGGCCAGACCATATTGTTTTGTGTAATGAAGGGAGTCTATGGAGATTTTATGGGTTATTTGTTCAACTATCAGATTGTAATCAATTTAATGGCTTGTTATCACGAAGCTTGTATTAAATTTTTCGATGAGCCCAAAACTCCGCGAAATTGTACTGCATACAAATCTAACAGAATACCAGCACAAAAAATCACATTAATCAAGCAAAAGAGACCTCTAAATGCTTGGAACTTTATAAAAACTGAAGTAGAAGCTTAGCAGTACCTTATGAGTACAAATATACGTGAAAATCGGCAAAAAAAAGAGCAAAAAAATAATAGCTTGCACTCAGGATCGAACTAAGGACCAACAGATTTGCAATCTGCTGCGCTACCACTGCGCCATACAAGCTATAATTATCAAAAAATTTGTGTTTAGCCCATCTAGACTCGTCTTGCTTAGTCAGTGATTACAAATCACAAGTTTAATGAAAACAGTAATTTGTTATCCATTATTCGAAGTAAAGCCAAAAATAGTGGATATATCTCTTGAATTTCATATTCAATATACCCCTATATAAGTAGAATTAGATCAGAACACAATTTCAAAAAACTTAAATTATATATTCAATTTCTAATTAAAAAGAGTGACCTAATAAATTTTTAAATTTAACTTTAATTTTGAAAAAATCCAAAATCACCAAATTTTCAAACTGAGAAAAATGGATATTTGAGACCACCAGAGGATAGAGAAAATTTTGGGTACTTCAAAATACCGTTTAGATATAAAATACCTCCAATACCACTCGCACAACACTTTCTCAAACTGCAACTGATAGCAAAAAACCGTTGTTATCAAAATCGGGTAAGAAATTCGCGGCCGCGAATTTGCTAACATTTCTGTATGAAAATTGATGCGTCTAGATCTTCATCAATTCTTCTCATGTAACAGATTTGTTACAGATTTGCTACAGATTGAAGTTATTTTTACCAGAAAAAGCCGGAACATTTTGATACAAAGGGGCAAATTATAGGTCTGATCATAGGGATTATTCGCAGTGATGTACAGGAACGAAATACCCAATGGTTCATCTTCAAACGTTGCCAATTCGAAACCAAATGAATATTATAAGCAACAAGTTGGGTTCCCGCCACAGCAACAACAATATAATTATACAAACCAGACACAGTATTCACCTCAAATACCCATAGATTCCCATTTCCTACCACAGCAGCAACAGCCCCAGTCTCAAGCAGTATCACCACCATACCCAGTGGAACCATATCCAGGATTTGCAGCTTATCATCAGAACAATATAAGTACAGGATCGCTAACGCGGATCAATCAACGAGAAGAAGACACTAGAGCAAGCTCCATGAAGAACTCCACTACATTTGCCTCGTTGACAAGCTTTGAGAGTATTCCTACAGCTCCAAGAGAAAATCCTGCACTACCACCCAAAATACCACTGGATCAAAAAGATTATATTAGAAATAATTCCATCCAGAGTGTACAAAGTGCTGAATCCAACTCCACAGTGGCTTCCAGTTACCATTCAAATAATAGATATAATCAAGAACAAGAGGATATGCCACCACCACCTTCGTATGATGACGTTACAAGTGGTGTTCCATCATCAACACCCATGGAAAAACCCTTATCGAAAAAGCAACTACCCAAGATGACTCAACAATTGGATAGACTTAGTGATGAATTACAACAATTCCAAGTTGATGGTGGATTAATTACAAGTCCATCTAGAGTTCAAGCACCTCAATTAATGGATAAAGTGGAACAACATGAAGCTGCCACAAGACGCAAGGCTCCACCACCGGAACCTGTAGTGAAGAATCCAGGACCGGCACAAGTGGGTTCACCTATAGTGTTACAAGAACCTTCTGACCCTAATATACCAACATACTCTGATGAAATATCACCATTGAATTTCAATAGGATTAAAGATTATGCCATTGCAGATTTTAAGAATGGGAATTTTACAGCACAACCACAGATTAATTGGATCAAAACTATGTTTCAATATGCATCTAATGATGAATTTATGAAGGAATTCAATATTAATGGGGAAAGACTTCAAAGATTATTATCACCAAGTGAAGTTAAGAAGAATGAACAAATTTTTGTTAAACAAGCAACAAAGCTTTTGAAAAAAGTTGTTCACATTACAAAAAATTCAGAGGCTCAATACATTATAGCGTGCTTGTATTCAAATTCTCCAAGTATTAAAGTTCCATATTCAACTATTTTAGATAAAGATTTTGTTAAATCATTTGATTATTATTTGAAAGCCGCTAACCAGGGGCATAAAGATGCAATGTATAGACTTGGTGTTACATATGAGATCGGTTTGGGAACATCACAAAATGATAAAAGATCCTTAGAATGTTTTATCAAAAGTGCAGAATTTGGATCTGTGGCGTCAATGTTTAAATTAGGTATGATTTATTCTCGTGGTGCAATTGGAGCAGATAGATCAGCTGCAAATTCTTTATATTGGCTAAATAGAGCTGCAGAATTAGCATCATCAGAGAATCCACATTCTTTATTTGAATTGGCAAAATATTATGAATATGATTTTACATTTCTGAAAAATGAAACATTAACACAATCAGATGCTAAATTTCTTAAAGAATTACAATCATTAAATGTATTAAAAGATGAACGTGTTTCATTACAATACTATAAAGAAGCTGCTAAATTAACTTATGCACCAGCACAATGTAAATTAGGTTGGTGTTATGAATATGGGAAATTAGGATGCACAATTGATCCTAAAAGATCTATTGGATGGTATTCTAGAGCTGCTAAACAAGGCTCATTTGCTGCAGAAATGGCATTAAGTGGATGGTATTTAACAGGTGCTAAAGGTGTATTAGATCCAAATGATAAAGAAGCATTTTTATGGGCAAGAAAATCTGCAGAAAGTGGATTCGATAAAGCGGAATATGCTCTAGGTTATTATTATGAAGTTGGGTTGGGTGTCCAAATTGATCGTGAATTATCTAGGAAATTTTATTTAAAAGCTGCTACTCAAGGACATGAAAAGGCTATTGCCAAACTAAGAGAAGTTAAAAATACTAGACGTTAAACCTTACGAACTAATTGTTTTTTTTAGATGTTATGATTATCTGTTTGTATATGGATTTTTTTGAACTAGACTGTGTATTATTTTGTTTTATATAGTTGGACAATTTTTAAGTTAATTTATATTAAACCGTTATGTAGTTTTATAATTGAACCGTGAAATTGGCAGAGTGGAGATGAGCCGCAAAAAAAAAAATTTAAATTTAAATCAATATAGTACTTAAGCAATAAAAAGAACAATATAAACAAAATGACCACTATTTCCAACCCAGTTGATAGAATTCTTGGAGGATTACACATTGGTTCTTATGTATCACTAGACGTCTATGGTGCTGATACATTAAAGGATAACCATATAACACATATAGTATCAGCTTTTAAAGGTTTATTACCTGAAAAATTTCAAAAATATACAATTAAAACCATACCGATTGATGATGATGAATATACAAATATAATAGAACATTTTGATGAAGTGAATGATTTTTTAAACAGGGCGATGTTCCCAGATGAACAGGTCTTCGAGAGAGGTGTTAAAAAATCTCACAAGACTTGTGTATTGGTTATATGTCAAGCTGGTATCTCGAGGTCTACTACATTATTAGCTGCTTATTTAATGAAAAAATATAATTTAAATCCAGAGCAAGCGGTACATGCTATAAAGAGGAAAAGATCAATAGTGCAACCCAATGAGAATTTTATGGAACAGTTGGAATTATATTATGAAATGGATTGTGAGATGGATGTAAATAATCCAATTTATAGACAATGGTTATTACAACACTCAATGAAATTAGATCCATCGGGGAGATCTATATTAGAAAAAGATTCCACTTATGTTTCAGATGATCAACCAACAACTGGGACCGGTGTACAATTGAGATGTAAACGATGCAGTCAAAAATTAGCACATTCGAATTCATTTGTGGATCATATCCCACCAGAAGAAGATTCCAAGCAATCACAATTTATTAGAAGGGCACCAAAGAGGAAAAGAATTATAAGTGCATTTGCTGCATCAAATACATGTTCTCATTTCTTTGTGGAACCTTTAAATTGGATGAAACCTGAATTACAAGGTAAACAAGAAATGGAAGGGAAGTTCCAATGTCCTAAATGTGAAACAAAAGTTGGTGGGTATAGTTGGAAAGGATCTCGTTGTAGTTGTGGGAAATGGATGGTACCTGCTATTCATCTACAAAGGGCAAAAGTTGATGAGATTAAATTGAAGTAAGAAAATAAATAGACATAACGGGGCATTAAAATTTTTTTTGTAGATTAATCATCATCTATAACCATATCCAAATCACTTTCATTAACAGAAACATCTCCTGGATGTGTCCCTGTTGTATCGTTAAATGAATCATTTTGAATATTTGAATGTGAAAAACTTGATGAAAATGAATGATTAATTGGTCTGAATGAAGTTGATCCAGTTGTTTGTTCTATTGAACCTCTACGTGCTTGTTCATTTGGTGTAGTGAATTCATTACCACTGAATTGTAATTGTCTCGTACGTGAACCTTGTGGTGGTGTTTCTTGTGCTCCCGAATCATCAATAGGTTCTTGATCTTGCTCTTCATACTCTTCAGAAACCATAAACCCTTCGTCATATTGACGTTCAAATGCAGTGTCACCTTCATAAAAGTTTGTGGCCTGTTCACTTTCATCTTCTTCGTCATAGATGTGATCATATGAATTCTCCTCAGCTTCAGGGATATCATCGTCCAAGTTCTGTTCCTGTTCCTCCTGTTCCTCCTGCTCCTCCTGTTCTGCCACCATTGGCACAATTCGTTGTGGTGGGCCAAATCCCAGCTCATCACCACGAGCTCCATTATCATCAAACGGGTCCTGATCAGCCAGGTCCTGGTTATCTCCTTCGCCCATCAGGTTCTCCGCTGTAGGAGCCTCGTTGCGATGCTGTTCGAGCATCTGTCTCCTCACCTCCTGCTCCTCTTCAATCGCCCTCATTGTTCTTCCCACACCCAATGGTGCCAAATACGAGTATCCCAATCTTCGAATAGACCCCAAGGCATCCACCTCAACCGGCAAATCTTCCTCCTCAGCACCATCAGAGCCTCTCTGACGCGACACACCGGGCCTGGCCGACGAGTACGCTGACAACGGTGGCGCAAAAGCGTGTCTTCGTCTCTGTAGCAGCTCGTGACTATCGTCCATCGTGTCCATGTTCTGCTCCAGCGCACGCTCTTCCTCTCTGCTGCGCCTGGTCTCCTCACCAGCCTCCATCCACAAATAATGCGTGTTTCTGGGAATCAACGACGGCATGTACATTTTTTACCGTTTGTGATTTATGTTGTTCTTTGTTGATATAGATATTGTTGTTGATGTTGATGTTGATGTTTACTTTTTCTCATATATAGCTTCGCGAATTTTCAAAGCTTCTCATAAAATACACTACAATTTCCTCATTTTATTCTTGTGAAAAAACATATATACAGATATTTTCAATACTTCGGCCTATTTGTCTATGAATAAAAGTTATCTGCTAAAGTTGTTATGGCTTCAGCACGGGTTTCGAGTCCCCAAATATCCAATCCCAACGTCCCTTTTTGTGTAACATTGCAAGTACTAATACACCAGGTAAATGCCATACAGACCCCCAAAATGCCTTTTTAGCATATATATTGGCTAATTTCATTCCCTGTGCATCTGGTGTGTGTCCAGTTTTGTAGTTTTGTCTCTGTTGATACCAGAATTTAAAAGACCAATATGATAACCAACCATTTAAAATGGCTGAATCAAATGGGAAAACCCAATCTGTGACATCAAAATAACTTAATCCAAAGCAAATTGGGAACATTAGTAATGCATAACGGAATCCAACTCTTGCATTCAATCTTGGATTTGTAAAACATGTCATCACATAACCGGCATTTCTATACTCATTTCTAATATTATGACTTAGTGCATTGAAATGAGGGAATTGCCATGCATAAAGCAACGCAGCAAGACACCATGCTCCCGGGTGTGTTAATGGTGAAGAAGCAGCCCACCCCATTAAAGGTGGAATAGCACCAACAATAGCACCAACCCAAGTGTTTAAAATCGAACGTCTTTTCAACGAAGTATAAATCCATGAATATAAAACAATGTTCATCCCACCAAGCACTGCAACGGTAGGATTGACACCCAAATATAAGATGGCGACACCCAGGGATCCAGCACCAGCTGCAAATTCATAAGCTTGTTTCGGAGTGACAAGTCCTCTAACAACAGGTCTTGCCACAGTTCTAACCATTAATCTATCAAAATCTGGTTCACGACCCATATTTATAGCATTTGCAGCTGCAGAGGCAAGCCCCGTACCTATTGTAAGGAATAATAATTCTGGTACAGTGGCACTGAATGGTGTTAATGCATATGAACATATAGATGAAAGAACAACCAATGCTGTTAATCTAGGTTTAGAAAGTGCCACATAAGGTTCTATAATTTTTGAAACTGATTTAGTCTTTTCTTGCTCTTTTGAATCAATACTGGTCTCTTTACTTTTAGCTTTAACTTCAAATGGAATATGTGATGTTTTCAATGTTGACTCTGTTGTATCGGAAGTACAACTTAATGCTTTTGTTAATTTCGTATTAAAACTTGGTGGTGATAGGTTTGAAATGAATTCCAAAGGTGACGGATCCAAAGAGATGGGCTGCTCCGATTGTGACTGTGTAGAATATTGTGATCTTTGTTGACTTGTCACTAGTTTAATGACATTATGACTTATCGACGGTATTTGATACCTTATGACTGTTGGCGTGTTCAAGACGAGACTCGAACGGAAAACAATCATATTAGCAGCATCAACTGGGGCTCTGTATGAAATGATCCTAGAAATGCTTGATATAGGTTTGTGTAGTCGATGTTTGTTTCTTGTTGTTGATGTTTTATCACGATGTTTGATTTCGTTAAAATGTTTGAATTTTTTTTTTAGATCTTCCGGACTGGGAAACACACTGCAGATTTGAAGGGAAATGGAGGAAAGGACTTGTATCGTGAACAACTAGTAATAAACGGTCTCTGTTTGTTGTATATATCGAGTATTTGAATTTCATTTGGCTATAGATCTCTTTTCCAGAGATTTTTTGGACAGTATTTAGCCCATATGTATACAAAATTCATTTCCTTCACAGTATTCTGGGGTCCAACACGGGGATTGGATAGCTAAAATCAACATCAAGCTAATAAATTTATCTACAATCATTCATACTTTACATATCATTAATCAGATCTAAACACAACTCTAGTTTTCCACTTTAGTCTCTGTATTTTCTTCATTTACTTTATTCTTCTTCTCCAATTTAGCCAATGCTTCATTTTGTTCTTTTTCTTCTAATTGTTTATTTTGAATCTTATTTTCAATTAAATCATGAAATGCAATAATAGATCTAACCAAACTACTGATATATGTAACCATTAATTCATCATTTGTCTTGACTGTAAAAGCAGTGGCTAATGGATTTTGAGCATTGGCAACATTATCAACATCTTCTTCATTTAATTCATCAATACCTGATAAGTTTGGTAATAAATTGAAAACATCTTGTAATTTACCTAAAATGGTATTATTGATTGGTAATGCACCTGATGAAACTTTCTCTAAATACTGCACAATATCTCTTAATTTCAATTGTAAACCTTGTAATGATTTCAATTGATTTGTTATTCTAATGGATAATGAACCTGCAGCTTGATCTCTAATATCCCTTAACAAATGCTCAACACCAATCTCTTCAGCTTCCTCAGCTTCAATTGTAGATGGAATATGATTAAATGTCTTCTCCGTACTAGATCCATCATCTTTAACTTCTTCAATGGCTATATATGCATCTGTTGGAATACCAACACCATTTTGTTTAACATCCACGATTAATAATGTTGGATTTGGTGTATATTTTTTGAAAACTTCATTAATTTTCAAATCTGAAGATTTTAATTTAGGACCTGAATGATACCAACCGATTAATCTTTCTTTAGCATTGATCTTTTTGAACATTTCATTCATTGATTCAATATAATTATGATCTAAAAACCAAACTTCTGGATTTTTTTCATCTTCTTCAAAAGGTATAGCAAAACTATTTGAAATTCTAATGGTATCTGAAGAATTATCACCCAATATCACACCAACAACTCTTTTCTTTGTGTCTTTGGCAATTCTATTATAGTGATCAACAACTGATAAAAGAACTAAAGGTGCCACGGAGACTTGTTTTTGTAGAAGTTTTTCATCGACTAATGGCATGGTGGCGAACTTGATATATACTATGTGGGAGTTCTTGAAAACGTATGGATTTTGACCGTTTGAAAAGCAGCAGATCTTTTGAACACTAGTTTAATTGACTTCTCTATTGATAAGTGACCTCAACAATTCAATTGAAAACACCAATTGTATCAGATCTCGTTGTTTCTCTGGTTTATTAATTCTTGTTGTGTTTTGGCTCGACGATGAAAATCGAAAATGGATTACTGACACGGAAAACTGGCAGAAAAAAAGAACTAAGAAAAAAATTGTACTATGAATATTTGTAATGGGAACAATAATCAACAACAACGAAAACAAAACACTTATAATGCCCTTTGGTCAGATTGTTATTGGTCCTCCGGGGTCAGGGAAGTCTACGTATTGTAACGGTGTGGTGCAGTTTTTCAACGCTATTGGAAGAAACTCCTCAGTGATAAATTTAGACCCAGCTAATGATCGATTATCATATGATTGTGATTTGGATATTAGAGACTTTATAACGTTAGAGGATATCATGGAAGAAGAAAATTTGGGTCCAAATGGTGGATTAATGTATGCTTTGGAATCGCTTGATGACTCGTTGGACTTATTGATTAGGAAAATCACAAAAATATCTGAAAAATCTTATGTTATATTCGATTGTCCTGGTCAAGTGGAACTATTTACTCATCATGGTTCATTACAAAAAATATTCAAGACATTGGAGAAGAAATTGGATATGAGATTATGTGTCGTCAGTTTGATTGATTCATTTTATCTAACAAGTCCCTCACAATATATTTCAATTTTATTATTGGCACTACGATCAATGTTACAATTAGATTTACCTCATGTTAACGTTTTCAGTAAGATTGACCTGGTGTCAAATTATGGTGAATTACCATTCAATTTGGATTACTATACGGAAGTACAAGATTTATCATTTTTAAAACCACATATTGAAAAAGAATCAAATTCAGTATTGGGGAAAAGATATTCAAATTTGACAAACCATATAGCGGAACTAGTCGAAGATTTCAATTTAGTATCATTTGAAGTGTTATGCGTGGAGGATAAACAATCAATGATCAACTTATTAACAGTAATAGATAAAGCCAATGGGTATATGTTTGGATCTACAGAAATTGGTGGTGATACAGTTTGGGCCGAGGCAACAAGACAAGGTGGAGTTGCAGAAGTGGATATTCAAGATAGATGGATCGATAATAAAGAAAAATATGATGCAGATGAACAACGGAAGCGTAATGAAATGATTGCAGAGGCTCAGAAGGATAACGATATGTTTGAATAAATAGACTCAGAGATTAAATTAGTTGTAGCTACACGGTTTCCAAAAAAGGGTATTATCTTTTCATAAATAAAGCGCTTTGCTTAGCATCAGAAGCTATCTGGGGAAGTCGCCACTCGAAATCACGTGTATCATCAGAACCATACCCTTTTATAGTTGCCACTTCACATCTTCGTCAATTTCACTTTCAAAACATCTATTGTAACACTTTTTTAGCAGCTTCTATATTCTCCTTAGAAGCTGTCAAATCTTCAGTTCCATCGTATTCTTTTAAATATTCTTCCAACGATTTTTGAGCTTCATCAATCTTCTTACGGATTTCTGGGATGACTTTTTTGGTATCTTCCAACACTTCAACTTGTTTCTTCAAATCGTATTGATCAGCACCAGAAGCTTTCAACCCAGCAACATGAGATTCTTGTTCCTTTAGATCGGATTGATATAAAGATTCCTCTTTGATCAATCTACCCAAAGCCTTAGTCTTGATTTCTAATTGAGATGGTGCCATTGCTGCTAATTGCTTGTTAGTGGATAGTTCTAGATAACACAACTAGACTTATACTCACTGTCTATAGTAAAATTCGATATTTTTACAATTCTGACACGTAAATTTCGTAAAAATGCTTATAAAACCAAAATGAAAACACAAAGGTCGGAATTTAACCGATTCAGAAACTCATCACTAAACTCAAGTCGGAATTCATATTTTTTATATGAAATATTTACTACTATGTATAAACTAAACAATTAATAACTACGGTAACTAACCCTTTAGCTGATTGAAGAACATGTCTATTGAGATGGACACCATAAGGGGTAGGATAGACCAAACGGTGGCCAATTTGCAAGAGAAAAGGGCAATTTTGGTGAAACACAAGAAACAATACAATGATTTGAAATTCAAATTGATGGATTTTGCTCAATACAAAGAGTCGGATCAACCAAAGATAGATGTGAAACTAAACTCTAAAGCCATTGTACCAGGTCAAATCATCAACCCTCAAAAAATATTGGTGTTTTTAGGATGTGAATATTTTGTGGAAAGAGATCCACAAAAAGCCGTTAAATCAGTTGAAAATAAACTAAAATTTTTAAATAAGGCCATTGGAGAATTTGATACTAAGATCAAAGAAGCGAAGAAGACATTAGAAAATATTGGTCAATTGGAACAATACGAGCAAAAGAGTAAAAATGGTCAAAGCTCAAAGAAGAACGGGAACCCTGTTGTCGAAGAGGTTAATACCGCTGAAGATTTCCCATTTATGGATATCAGAGAGGAGTTGGATGAAGACGGTAATGTTATTAGTAGTTCAGTTAAAAAGCAAGATCATAGTAGGATAAATGGCTTTGCGGAATCTACACCTAAAGAAAATGAATCATATGATGATCAAATTGCAGAATTACTCGAGGATATGGAAATTAAACCAAGAAAGAAAATAGAGGAGATAACGAATGAGGAAGAACACCAAGTTACAAAAGAGGTGAATGAAGAGTTGAAAAGTGATAACGCTAAAGAAAAGATCAAGGAAGCAGAAGTTGAGCAAATCAGTGAAGCAGAAGCTAAAGAGCATGAGGACCAAATAGCAACATCAACAGAGGCTCAAAATGAGTACTTTGAATTGTTAAGGCAAATGGGGATTACCAGTTCTGACAGTTCGAAGGAGGCGGTTAAAGAAGAACCAAATATTGAAAGAGAAACCGAAATTGAAGAAACAAAACCAAAACCAGAACCAAATACTGATAAAGAGGAAATTGCAAAGGAAGAACCAAAAGAAGTATTAAAGGAAGAATACGAGCAACCGGTCATCCAATTAAATGGGGAATGGGATCAATTTGACTCTGAACACCCTGCAATTGCAGAAGATGATATAATGCAACTTCAACTGATTGCCGATGAATTTGAAGAGGATGGTGAGTTTGATTATGAATACGATGATGATGAAGATGAAGATGAAGAGGAAGATACAGATTGGGATTACACGTCAAACCCGGAGGCAATGATACCCGAATCTCATAGAAATTTGTTTATGAAAGAGTTGGAAAGAGTTAGAGCAGAGAAAACTAAGCTTGATACGCCTGTTGATTCTCAAGATAGACCAGTTAAAAGTTCTACCGGGAAATCTGAGAAAAAATCAGTATCATTTGCTCCAGAACTACAAATTAAAGAGATTGAAAATGTCTCAGAACAGTTGAAGAATGCTCCACTTGGTAAAGTATCAAAATTCAAACAAATGAGAGGGTCTACCAACACATCATCATTCAACGCTATGGATATCGTGTCTGATAGTATTAGTGAACGACCAGTGTCCGATACAATCGTGGAGAAGGATATCATTGAAGAAGAAACACCCCAACAACCTGTATCGGATATCATTGAGAATGAAACCCCGGTGAATGTTGAGCCTCCAAAAGCTAAGGTTTCCAAATTTAAGCAAAGAAATATGACGAATGACCCAGTAACACCTGCTGCACATGAGAAAGTCATCCAGAAGGAATCCATCCAGGATATCCAACCTGAGGGACCAAAACCGAAAATATCAAAGTTTAAACAACAAAATAGCAGTGTAAACACTTCAGTGAAAACTGAAACCACTACTGCATCAGGTGCACTAAGTGATATAGTGGAAAGCAGTGATTTTCACGAACCTTCAATTGAACCACCTTCAATCAAGACATCTCGTTTCAAATCTTCATTACCTAAACCAAAAGGAAACGTTATCACAATACCCAAATCAGAACCTAATTACTTGCTTAATGAAGAAGACGAGTATGCCAATATCAAAGCATATATAGAAAATGATGAGGATGATGAAGAAGCTCTTAATGCCGTTACTGATATGGATATATATACTACTGCGGATATCGATGATGATGATGAAGGTAGTGAAGTTGAAGTAGAAGAATATGAGGATGATGGTGCAGTGCTTACGGATCAAATTGTGGAGAATGATGAAGTTGAAGATCCAAGTTATTATTTGGATGATGATTTATTAGCAAAAGAGTATAATGAATTAAAGAAAAAAATGTTTTCCAAGTATATGGAAAGAGATCATGCAGAAAAGGATAAAATCATTCACCACGATGAAAAAGAAGAAGAATTGGAACCTATTGATGAATTTGGGAACCCAGTTAAAATGAGTAGATTTATGGAATCATTAAACAACTGAAAAATGTTTTAATATTTAATACAATAGAAAATGACAGATTTCGTGTCAATTGCGCACATATGTAAATTTTGATCAGGGGTAATGCTTAATTTACCTTCACATGAGCTTCTAAAGGTGGCAATACTGAGTCTCTGGATCCAAATATCTTTTGTGTTCATGGTGTATGATCATTCAGTATTAGAGTTTTTTGTTTTTAATAAAGACCAGATCATCGAAAATACCTTGGTTGAGCTGCAAAAAGATTTATGTGATGTTGATTATCAAAACATTTTTGAAGGGATTTTGACTGGTGAAGATCCTGTTGATCCAAATAGTGTTGATTTCATTGGTGGATATTTAAGGATGGTTTCCATGCTTCTTAGAGAATTTAGATACTCTTCGAGATATGACAAAGATTCCACAAAATCAAGCATAGGAATGTATCTTTGCCTTTGGAAGATTTTATTTATTTGCCCATATAATTTCCGTGATGATAATTGGACTGAAGATAGGATCAAACGAGAATATGATAGGTTTAGAGTCATCCCCAGAAAAGTTCCAGATGATTTGCTGGATATTGGTAAGATTAATATAGGACCTTGGGATCAAATGGAAAAATTTATGCTTGAATTAAAGAAGAATATTAAAGATTTTGAAAGTAGGACTAACAAATTTCTGTCGAGCACCACAGATATACATGAGTCACTAGATATCATTGGAGATTGTATAGAGCGTTTGGGATCTCTATTCAGAAGTGGAAGGCTCAATGCGTTCTCTGATGAGGGTGAATATGGAATCAGATCCGAGATCCTTCACGCATTTAAAGGTATTATTCAATTTTGGAACTACATTGACCAATCCAATTCAAATGATGAGTTTGTTTGTTTATTACAAGAGCCCTTTAGTTTCACATTACCACAGAAAAAGAATAAACACTACTCAGTCACTCCATTTATTTCTCTATCAGAAAGGAACTCACTTGCACACTCTGTTCTCACGATTGATATTAAAACACCACCACTGTATTTGAAATTGAAATCAAAATTCGCTTTAAAATGTGTCAAGGAACGTCTTGTGGAGATGTATTCAACACAAATGAGTAATGGGATTTTGACAGATGGGTACATATTTTCTTTAGTTTCTGTTCCACCTAAAGAACTGCTAAATGTATCGTACATTATACGTGAGGGAGAAAAGCCAAAGCTAGAGACAAATATGATGATCTATACTTGGTCAGCTGGTGATGTGTACACGGGATTTTCAAAAGGACTTAAGCTTCATAACCAATTATCTTCATATTCAACTTCATCATTGTTATTTTTGCTATCGATCGTGCTGCAAAATCATAAGAATTTCAAAGTCGAAAAATCAACTTCATCAGACATCACAGCTCTTATTGACAGTATGTCGAGCAGAAATTCCAACTATTCAATTAGCGAAGACACACAAATCAAGCGACCAAAACTAGATGACCCTGAGGACTCCCTTATAATTCAGGATGACGGTGAGTGTGGATCTTTTGACGAAATTAGCTTGAATTATGAGGCACCAGGGTACTTTGAGCAGATCAATCCAAGTGATATTAAATACTCTGAATCAGTGGTATGTACAATCAAACCACCTAATCTTATGAGAATGATAAATGATGGGGTTTTAGATGCTAAAAAGCATCTTGAGAAATTATCGCAACTCGATCCAAATACAACATTTATTATCAAGTGTAATGGTTATTCTGATGATGAAGTAAAAGCTTATAAAGCAATTGAGAAATTTAACGAGGCTCATAAATCTCAAGAAGGAATGGAGATTTTTGCTCCAAAGTTGATATTTGGGGCATCTTCAAAGAAGTATGGGTATTGTTTAGTTTTGGAAAAACTCGAAGGAGAACTACCAAAATTTGTTAAAGACAAAGAAAAATTTAAAAATCTGGGGAGACATCAACTGCATTTATTACATTACGAACTGGGGATTGATTATAATAACGTACATGAAGATAATGTTCTGATCAATGAAAAGAACGAACGGGTGCAATTTTTCGATTTTTCAGGCTGCAGTTTTCATCGCAAAATTCCAAAAAATTTAAGTGATGATGAAAGACGTGAGTTTGGGTATACAGAGGATTTGGAGAGAGATGCTGAATATTTTTCATATCTGTTTGATGAGAATGTATTTATGCATGACTATTTCGTATAGGGCTGTATCACGGATTCTTTGCTAGCTAATAACTTGTTGCTATACGTCCACTTTGCTCATACAATTATATAGCTCATTTATTAAACGGAGCCCCAATTGCTTCAAGGTTAAATGCCATGCACTGTAGCAAATATTGACTTGAAAAAAAGTTCAATTTAACAAGAGATATCTACAGGTAATAAAAACATCAAGCACATCTTATCAGCCAAGTTTTACAGTAGATCCAGCTTAGAAGTTTGCACCCTTGAACTAAAGCATATAAAACGACCCCAATAAAAACCCCATCTCCTCCTCAAACTCAAACTTAATTCTATGAGACCATTCACCAGCAGCTGGATCATCCATAGGAACTCCAACAAATTTAGCCGTTTGAAAATCAATTATTTGAACCCTCTTACGAGCTTCATCAACAAGAATATTTTGCTCATTGAGATCGTTGTGAAGTATACCCATTTTATAATGTAGAAGATTCAACTGGGCTTCAGCCAATTTTTCGAATTCCTGCTTGTTTTGCTTATCAACAAACATTGGTGAACTTCCCTCTAGTGCTTCCAAAATTAAGTACTGCCCATACACTTTTGAGGATCCATGAAAGATCATCTTTGGAGCATAAAATTCCGGTTCGTTTTTCAACTTTTGACTCTTGTTAAACTCTTCAATTCTAAGATAAGTATTCCTTTCATTACCATAATATCGAACTTTGATTTCATCGTTAGCTGTGCACTTGAATACAAATACTGTATCTTGATCAAACTCAGACAATTTCTCGAGATGTTCCTCGTCATCTAATGCACCATCTTCAATCATTCTTCTGAGATTGGCCGCCGTGATGGTACAGACAACTGAAATAGTGTCTAAACTGACCACATCTGTGAGAATATAGTTAAAATAACCTGGTTTGCGGAACTTAGTGTAGAAATCTTTTTCGAGTTCTGCAAAAGCTTTAGCTTCTTCTTGATTGTAATCATCATATTCTGGTTCTAGACCAAAATCATCAACCTCAACTTGATAAATTTCACCACCTGAATTTGTAGTTGTTCGCTCACTAAAAGTCTGAGACTCTGGTTTGAATCTTTTTAAAGGTTGAGAATCGACCTCATCATCTGATATAGATGTCGTTGAAGATCCAGTTGACGACGTTGATTCTCTCTTAGATCCATTAACCAACATCGCAGCCACCAATACCTCTATGTTTGAGACTTCTTGCTTAACATCAAGACTCTTTTGATTTTGGCATAATGCTGATAGGATAAGTAATGCTGGAGATGAAAATGTTGATAATTGATTCTGGAGCTCAATTTTATCTCTTCTGTTTGCAAATCCAGCATGGAATTTGCCCGTGGATAATGTTAAAGTCATTATGTTTGATCTCAATCTCCGATTCTTTTTTCGATCAATAACAACCTCAGGCTTTAGTTCATTTGCAGCTGGTACTGCAATGATTGTAAAACAATAACCATCGGTCAAGATACCGACGTTTGACTTTGTAGCATACATCTGCTTGAGACATTGTTTTGTGGTTTTTGATGCAGTGTTATATTCCACTGAGGATCCTAGAGGTCTCTTCACTTTTCCTGTGAGAAGTGAGCCTTGGATGTCTTTTCCACACACCAATACGTCTGGTATAAACATGTATGATTTGTGATTTTCAGGTTCTGGTAGTCTGTAGTCTAGCGGTACTTTATGCCTTATTTCAATCTTATCAGGATCTGACTGGTATATGTGACTCCAAAGCTTGACAACACCTTCAATAACAGACATGGAAAGTTCATATTCAATTTCATTCTCAGTCAACTTTGAAAAGTCGTCATCATTGTCGAACCTCGAGTATAATCTTGACAAATTCCCTATGCAATCTTCAATAACCTCCAGAGACTGTATGACATTACCATCTTGCCATAAATAATCACTGGCTTTCTCTTCAAATTCAACAATGTTCTTTTTCAAAACCACCATAAAATTCTCCAAATTATCAGTAGACCCATTATTGACATTGTAATCATCTAGTATCAAGTCCAAAAGCGGGTCCTTCTTAGTATGGCCCACTACAGTCCTAACAGAACTGGCTTGTGCTACCACTTTATTGCTTTTCCAGTCCTTGTCATAAAATGTATAAGGACAAATGAACAAGAGCTTATAAAGACACAAGTACTTTTTGCCATCCGACACTGGGATTTCATATCCTCTCAACATGGGGAGTAAATTTTTAAGCTCAAGATTGACCTTTTCCAAGTATCTGTAGATAAAATCATTGCTGTGCTTAATTGCCCTTAAATCAAGAGACTCTTCACCAGCCGCATACTCTTCTAATATGTCATCAAAGATGTTACCAAATATCAGATTGAAATCACTGCATAATGTGACATCCAGCTTCCCAAATTCCAATAATGAGTTGGTGATTACTCGTTTCTGGTATCTGTCGAAAAACAGCTTGATATCCATGGTCATGAATATTATCCGTAGCTCAAACTCTGAACTTATCAATGTTCTTCTTCAGATATATGAATGGTTTCTCCTGAACAAGATCAAAGGGGTTTTATATATTTGTGATCAATTGAAAAAAAAGTCCTCAGTAAATTGACAGATTTCGTGTCAATTGTGCACAATATAAATTTTGATAAGGGGTAATACTTAACCTTCTCATGAACTTTTAAAGGTGGCAATATTGAGTCCCTGAACTTAACTATTTTCTGTGACCATGGCGTACAATGAGTCAGTCTCAGAATTCTTTGATTTTAATGAAAACCAGATCATCGAAAACACATTGATTGAGCTGCAGAAAGATTTATGTGATGTTAATTATCAAAGAATTTTTGAGGGGCTTTTAACTGGTGATGACCCTGTTGATCCAAATAGTATTGATTTCATCAAGAAGTACGTGTATATCTTTCCCTGGGTTCTTGGAGAATTATCCTCAGATGACGACAGTGATTCCTCAGATGAAGACAATGACTCCTCAAAATACGACAATATTGACTCTTCAAAATCAAGCATGAAAAAGTATCTTTGCCTATGGAAGATTCTATTTATTTTCCCATATAATTTCCGTGATGATGACTGGACTGAGAAAAGAATCAAAGAAGAGTATGAAAGCTTCAGAGTTATCCCCAGAAAAGTTCCAGAAGATTTGCTGGATATCGGTAAGATTAATATAGGACCTATTGATCAAATGGAACATTTGATGCTTGAATTAAAGGAGAATATTGAAGATTTTGAACGTCGGGCTAATGAATTCTTGTCACAAACTGCTGACGTCAAAAAGTCACTAGATGTAATTGCGTATTGCATAGGACGTCTGGGGTTTCTATTCGAAAGCTCAAGGCTGGATGCCTTCTCTGATAAGGGTGAAGCTGGAATTCAATCCAAAATAAGTCCTGCATTTGAAGGTATTATCAAATTTTGGAGCCATATTGATCAATCCGATCCGAATTATAAGTATTTTTGTTTGCTAGAAGAGCCCTTAAGTTTTACATTACCACACCAAAAGAAAAAACATTACTCAGTCGTTCCAAGTATTTCGCTGCCAAAAAAGAAGTCACTTGCACACTCTGTTCTCACAGTTGATATCAAGACACCACCACTGTATTTGAAATTGAAATCAAAATTCGCTTTAAAATGTGTTAAGGAACGTCTTGTGGAGATGTATTCGACACAAATGAGTAATGGGATCCTAACAGATGGGTACACATTTTCTTTAATTTCTGTTCCACCAAAAGAGAGCCTAAAAACATCGGCTATTATAGGTGAGGGAAAAAGGCCAAAGCTAGAGACAAACATGATGGTTTTTACTTGGTCAGCTGGCGATGTCTACACTGGATTTACGAATGGACACAAGCTTCATAACCAATTATCTTCATATTCAACTTCATCATTGTTATTTTTGCTATCGATCGTGCTACAAAATCATAAGAGTTTCAAAGTTGAGAAATCAACTTCATCAGACATCACAGCTCTTATTGACAGTATGTCGAGCAGAAATACTAACTATTCAACTAATGAAGACACACCAATCAAGCGACCAAAATTAGATGACCTTGAGGACTCTTTAATAATTAAAGACGACATTGAGAGTGAATGTTTTGATGATATTACTCCGAATTATGAAGCACCAGGGTACTTTGAGAACATAAGCCCAAGCGATCCTAAATATTCTAATTCAGTTGTGTGTACAATCAAAGTATCTAATCTCATGAAAATGATACATGATGGGGCTTTGGATGCTAAAGAACATCTTGAGAAATTATCACAACTCGATCCAAATACAACATTTATTATCAAGTGTAACGCTTATGGCTTTTGTTATTTTGATGAATTGAGTGCTTATAAGGCAATTGAAATATTTATTAACGAAGCTCATAAATCTCAAGAGGGAATGAAGATATTTGCTCCAAAGCTAATATTTGGGGCATATTCAAAAAAGTATAAATATTGTTTGGTTTTGGAAAAAGTTCAAGGAGAACTACCTAAATTTGTGAAAGACAAAGAAAAATTCAAAAATCTGGGAAAACATCAACTTTATTTGTTGCATCACGAATTGGGGATTGATTATAATAATGTGGAGGAAGATAATGTTTTGATAAATGAAGAGAAAGAGCGGGTGCAATTTTTCGATTTTGTTGGTACATTCAATTTTTATCCCAAAGTTCCAAAGGATTTAAGTGATGATGAAAGACGTGAATTGGGCTTCGCAGAAAGACTTGAGGAATTTGCTGAATATTTTTCATACTTGTTCGATGGAAGAGTATCCATGCATGACTATTTCGCATAGGGCTGTATCATGGATTCTTTGCTAGCTAATAACTTGTTGCTATACGTTCACTTTGCCTATACCATTATATAGTCAATTTATTAAACGTACAGCTTGAGCTGATTTGAGGTTTGATATTGTAGTAAATGACTTAGTTAATTTAAGAGGAGAGATCTACAGGAATGAAAAATTCATCTTTGAACGAGGTGTAGGTATCTTTTCCTCGATCACATCATCATCATCTCCAGGTCCATAATGATCATATATAGGACTGACAAACTGCCTGGCTCTTTCCCTCCTTGCTATCAGAAATTTCAGAAGTCACACTGGAACGAACATCAACATCCGGCTTACTAAGAACATCTGGTTTTTCCACGACCTATTTTCATATACGGAAAAATTTAAACATGTCGACATTTAACAACAACTATTCAACTCAATCATCTTACAATTTAAAAGAAACCTTTAACCAAAAATAGAGAATAGGTTTACTGATTGGAACTCCATCTCATAGATCCAATCGGGTCAAGGTTTCTAAGATCAACTAGGTAATCTCTGAAGTCCCTATTGCCACTCACTTTAGGGATCTATTATTTCTTACCTTATATTTATATATTGTTCTATATATTATTGTTCTATGTATATTGTTAACTTGGAACCCTCGATCCATTTACTATATGAAGACCACCTTGATATCCAGGTGATTGGAATTGATGGAACGATAGTTCTTGTGAAGGTAATTCAGTTAGAATTGGTGGGATTGATTTTCTAGCTGATCTTGTGAAAATTGCAGTATCATTTTCATCACAAGTTAATTTTGATGGTGTTTTACCATTAAAACTTGCCCTTTTTTGATAATAATCATCCCGGGTGGAAACATTTTGTTTATGTTGTGGTAATACTGGTGGAGTCTTGGTCTTTATTTCAAACTGAGGATTTTCATCATTATAATTTCTCATAATTTTAACAGAATCTCTTGCGTGTAGATTAGATTGTTCCACACTTATTATATCATCTTCCGGTGTATCCATAAATGAATAAAGACTTGATTTGGAACTAAATGAAGAATCTGAATTCAATTCAGGTGATGATAATTCCAAGGTATTATCTATAGGCTGTGATAAATCTGGGATATTAGCAAATGGTGAATTTTCTTGATAAATTTGTATGATATTTGTATAGTCAAATCCCATATCTTTATTTGATTCCTCAATCAAATGCACAGGGACAGAGACTTGTCTTTTTTGAAGGGGACGTTGTTGATGATGATGATGAAATTGTGGAATTGGAGGTGATGGTAAATCTTTTTGATAAATTTGAGGTGGTTTCCTCTTGGGCATTTGAGATATGTGAATTTTTGATTCTTTTATCTTTGGTGGAGGTATCATTTCTTCCAAAGGTGTAACAAGATCGAATATCGGGGTACTAACAACTCTTCTTTGAGGGAACCCTTTCTTACCATGGAACCTTGTTTTAACTCTAATGGGGAGATCATTTAATTTGAATGGAAATTTTTTTTCCTTCTTGGTTATCTCTGGGATTTCAGCATCTTTAACTTGAGGTAATAAATCATCTATAGTGATTTCATCTCCACTAAACTTTCTTTGATATCTCATAATTGATGGTTTAAGCAATATAATCTAAATCTAGATCAAAAAATGGATCCAACGTCCTTAATAAATGAATCGATCTGATCGTTTGCTGGATATATGCAATGCGAGACACCGGTGGATGGCTCTAACCGTAAAAAGATCTTCGCAAAGCCATCTTAATGTGTTGAAAATGTGCAATTGTGGGAAAATGACTATATGACTACAGAATCGTGTCACTAAAGATGGCTGGCTCCTGGTTCGGGGCACATAAAACATAACCAGCCAAATAGAAGCTGGGAGTGGCATTTTGGATCACCAGCAATTTGATTTAATCACCGAGATATCCAAATGTTATTTTGAATCTCATCAAGAATGATTTCCACAATTTCCATGATTTGAAGTTTACACTATGCTGAGATCTCATCTCTGTTATCTTAATATTTGCGCGTACCGGATTTTTATTCTATGAAAAAAAATTTATACCGATGAGCTAAATAAGTAAACATTAGATTTAACCAAAGCTAGATGACACTTGAAGATAAATTTGAAGAACTGAATATAACAGAGCCTGTTGAGTCAGTGGAAGCTGACACTCGTATTGGTAGAGATGATCCTTTTATCTTTGGACAACGTAAATTAAAATCAGATGAAGATGTATGGAATCATAATGCATGGGATAATGTTGAATGGGGTGAAGAGCAGGTTAAAGAAGCTCAGGAGAAGATTTCAAAACAGTATGAAACACCTGTGAAGGATTTTGATAAAAAATTGTACAATGGGAATCCAGCAAGGTATTGGGATATTTTCTATAAAAACAATAGAGAGAATTTTTTCAAAGATAGAAAATGGTTACAAATTGAATTCCCACAGTTATATGAAGCTACAAAGGCAGATTATGGACCTGTTACCATTTTAGAAATTGGATGTGGTGCAGGGAACACAATGTTTCCGATCTTGAATCAAAATCAGAACGAAGAGTTAAAGATTATAGGTGCAGATTTCAGTGCAAAAGCTGTTGATTTAGTCAAGACTAGTGAAAGTTTTAATCCAAAATTTGCCCATGCTGCAGTATGGGATTTAGCCAATGAAGCAGGGGAGTTACCTGAAGGTGTTGAACCTGAATCTGTTGATATTGCAGTAATGGTTTTCGTATTCAGTGCATTAGCACCAAATCAATGGGAACAAGCAATGATTAATATGTCCAAGATTATGAAACCTGGCGGGAAGATTTTATTTAGAGATTATGGAAGATACGATTTAGCACAGGTTAGATTCAAGAAAAATAGGTTATTAGATGATAATTTCTATATAAGAGGTGATGGTACCCGAGTTTATTTCTTTACAGAAGAAGAGTTGAGAGATATATTCACATCAAGATTTATAGAGGAAAAGATAGGTACAGATAGAAGATTACTCGTTAATAGAAAAAGACAGTTGAAGATGTATAGAATTTGGTTACAAGCTGTTTTCCAAGTACCCGAATGAATTATATTAGCACTATAGATATATGTAAAAAGCCATCAATGTAGTGTAAATGGTGAAATAGATCCACTAGCGGAGCCTCCATTGGAACCTCAACACCGTGAAGCACAGGTTTAGCCATGTCGAGCAAATCTGGGATTAATTTTGTTAATGCCTGGCGCAGAGTTGTTGGTTTATCATCTGTGTATGCTTTCACAGGAAGATCAACAACTGTATCGGAAGCTGGTGGATATAGTCGTAGTGGGACGTTTCTGGAGATGTTTGAGTGTATTTTGGGTATAATGGACCAATATTGGTGGAAATTCCCAGTCTTGATGGAGTCCCATAGTTGAAAAGAATCGTCTTTGGAGAGCACCATCATGGGTTTGGCAGTACCATGTTGGACATAGCACGATTCTTTCACCTGGTTGACCCAGTGTTGTTCCAGTGTATGGTTTTGTAATGGTAATATATAGTCTTCTGGGTAGTCCTTGTGGTGTAGAACTAGTTTCCATACACTTTGTCTGTTTTGTGGGTCCAGTCCTGTTAGAACATCATGAAGCACGCCCACAGGGTAGTGCCACTTCAAAGGAACGTCTTCAAACTCGAGCCAGCATTGGTCAATCTCAGCTGAAAGTTTGAAATATTGTAGAATTTGAGGGAAATACAAGGGGAAGTATGAGTTTCTTCGTATGGTGCAGTAGTATTCTGTGGTGGTGGAGTCATTGTATAGCGAGATGATGATGTTTAGGGAGCCATTCCACGCTTTGCTGCTGAGCTGTGGCATCATTAGTTTCTTGTATTAGTTTTTGTATTGGTTCATGTATTTATCAAACTTGTCTATGTTTATGATATGATATTGATAGACGCACGACGAAAAATAAAAACATCAACTTAGAAGAGACAATAAGATTATATTTACTATTATACAACTAGATTATTGAGTATTGATTATTATACTATAGACTCTTAGATAAAGAGATACTTCATATTTCCACACTATGGAATCTGAAAAAGAGACCCTTTCGGTCTCGCTGTACCATGTCAACCCAATGCACACAAAAGACGAGATCAAGAGTGAGCTGAACAGAATTATGAAGGATTTGGAGGTGAGGTTCAGACCATGGAAAGAACACTATATATGGAACGAAGAAGCCGTGGACTTTACACTGAGTGAAATGGATGGTCATGATTACATCCGGGGGAAGTTGGTTTTTGGTGACTACTATGCTGATGAATGGCTCGTTACACAGATGCTTTTCGAGATGAGCAAGGGCTATGAGGATCTATATATCAACTTCCAGGACACAGAGGGTGAGTTCTTGTTGATAGAAGGTGCTGATTTTGTTCCTGAGTGGGTTGACCCTGGGAATGCTGAGAATAGAGACTGGGTGAACCGTGGTGAAGTGTTGATCATACCGGAGGAGTACTATAAAGATCGTGGGTTGAAAAGGGAAGAAGCGTGGAAATTTTTGGATAGAGCCGTTTATAGATGTCTGAAGATACCAGAGCTGGATGGAGCTATTAGTAAAAAGCTAAGGAACTTCCCTCAAGAGGCATTGGAAGGGCAAATTAATGTTGAGATTAGCGTGCCGAGACACATTGCTGGATTGCTTATACAAAGGAATATACTACACAGGGCAGTCCTAGAGCATGGAAGAGATATACGATCTCAGAGTGAGATAAAAGATCCAGTGAAGTTGAATATAAGAACAACGGCATTAGCCTACCTGTTTATGGAAGTCTATTCCAAATCTCAAAATGAATCTATTTCACAAGCAGGTGGGAAACTTGTCACAGAGTCAATTAAACTGTACTCACAAGGTGAAGAACTGAACTACAACCCCAGTGATTCAGAAATCGAAGAATTTAATAATCGTGGTGATGTCTTACAGAATGAATTAATCAGATTAATGAGAATTGATCAATACATCCCATCCAAAATATCAATTGATCAATCCCAAGAAGAACCTGGAAGTGATGAAATCATGAATAAACTAGAAGATTTCTTTAAAGATACCAAAGCTGGGATGGATGGTGTAGAGAACACTAACAAACCAGAGAGTGATTCCGAAGATGAATCCGAAGATGAACAAGCTCGTGAGTTCTTTACACAAGAAAAAGTGGATATTGATGAAGATGATTTTTTTGAATTCTTTGCCAAAGAGGCATTAAAGCTATCAGAAGAAGATCTTGAATCATTCCGTAATATTCAACTGGATGAAGAATATGAACAAGATAGTGAAGAAGAGGAAATATTATCAAAATTCACATCTGGTGACCCTGAACAATCAATCCAAGAATTACTTCAAAGTATGAAATCACAAGAAACAACCACGGGCCCTGTTACTACATTATTACAATCATTGAACTCCAAACATAAATAATACTATAATTGTCTCCCACGATCATCAATTTCACTTTCTAAATCAGATCCAAGTCTTGTAGATTCATCAATCCCCAATTGTTCTAAATCAGTCTCAATATCTTCTAATTCATCATCCTCTTCTTCTATAATTAATGCCTTTGATCTTTTAAATTTACTTGATGGAGGTATCCCCAGGGGAGATTTTCTTCTTTTAAAATTTCTTGGTAATATAGCTTCACCTCTTGATCTACCTCTATTAAATCTAAGATTCGAAGATGTAGATTGATCATAAATTGAACCTTTCCTTGAACTTTTATCAGATGCACTTGAATTACTTGAAATTAAACTTAATGAACGACGTGCAGTGGTCTTACTGTATAATGATGTATCTGATGATTTTTTCCTTGTAAATAATGGTCTATCAGAATTCATCGTATTATATGATCCAACACTCATATCTGATCCATTGGTTAATTGTGAAATCACAGATTGTTGAGATATCATTGACACTGGTCTTGGACGTGTCCGTGCACTATCAAAATTTGAGCTTCTTGGTGATTTAGGTTCATGAATTGTTAACGTGGTGTTTGGTTTGGTAATACTTAGCTTATTAGGTGGTGTTGATGTTTGTTTCTTTGGTGATGCCTGTATATTTGGTAAATCTTTCCCACTATCAAATGAATTTTTAACATCACCAGAAATTTCCACATTATCATTTTTTTTACTCTTCCATAATTTGGTGAATTTTTGAATAAAATTTGGTTTCTTCTTAGAAGGGCTACTTATTGATTCATTAACAGATTTACTATCAGGTTGTTCTTCAATGGCACCAATAGTACCTGATTTTTTACTAACAACGGGGCTTAATGGTGGTGATGTAGGATCAATCAATTGGCTAACACGTCTTGAAGCGGATTCACTAATCCTTAGCACAGATCGACTTCTAGTTTTATGTTTTTTAACTTCTCTCTTCTTCTCCTTTTCCAATAATAATTCCCATAATCCACATAATGAATCCGCCTTTTTGTTCAAGACACTTTTTTGTAAATTATGTGTATCAATTCCAATGTTTTTCAATTTTTTCAACAATTGTTTTTCATTTTTTGAATGAAATTGTTTATGATTTGCCATGGTTTTCAATACACTCATTGTAGAATCAAGATGTGTCATCCCAATGTTACCCAAGAATGGATCACTTAAAATTTCTAGGGCATTTGGACGTTGGTTGGGTACTTTGTTTAACAACTTCTTCATCAATTGTATCAATTCCAAAGGTATACCCTCTTTATAAACAGGTTCTTCATTGACAATCTTATACCCAGTCATATTCTCATCATCCTCATCAAATGGCATCTGTCCATAAACCATTGTATATAAAATAATCCCTAATGACCAAATATCCACTTTGAATCCATCATATTTCTGCTTTTGGATCAGCTCAGGTGCCATATAAACAGTGGTACCACAAACAGTCTCTAAAAAATTGCGTTGTTCACATTCTCTCGTGAATCCAAAATCTGATAATTTAGCATTTTTTTTCTTATCAAGTAAGATATTTTCTAATTTCAAATCACGATGGATACAATTCAAAGAGTGTGCATACAATACAGCACTTGTTATCTGTGCAAATAATTTTCTTGATTCTTCCAATGGCACACTCCCCAGGGATAATACATAATCATAAAGTTCTCTCCCGGGGCAATATTCTAAAACCATCCATATCATTCCCTCACACACAACAACTTCATAAAGCCTAGTTATATGCGGGTGTTAGAATTGTCGATGATAATAAATCTCTCTTACCAAATTTGGATCCGTTTTATCACCAGTTTTCAATACAACTTTTGTATGTGTCAATTTATGATTTGCCAGATATACTTTCCCGAAAGCACCTTCACCAATCTGCTTGATTATAGTATAATTCCCCACCTCTTTGATCTGCCCAGACGAGAATTGTGAGTACAGCTTATTATAGCTCTCAGCTATCCTGGCTTTTTCATTCTTGGAGTTTCTCGAACCGTTCATCATTATACCAAGAGTGGTGTGGTAAGATGAAACAACTGAATTTCCAATCACTAAGCTTCAAAGCCAATCTCACGTAAAGACAAACTACCAACAGACAAACAGCAATCGATCCACCCAAAGTTAAACCACTAGTTTTCCAAGTTCTTCCAAAGCTGTCAAAAATCTCGAGATGTTTAATGTTTAATGTTTACCATTTCTCTGGTGATCGCAAATTAAATTATTATGTAAGCAGAATTATAATTTGACGAAAACATCAAGAAACTTTTGAATAAATATTATAATCAGCTTTAATCTGAGGAAAATACAGGAATAGTGGTTCATGGCAGAGGAAGATATGGCTATGCGTCGCTCGTACAATGTGAGTTGTTTCTGTCTCGGTACTGTTCTTTTTGTCAAAACATTCATGACTAACAAATGAAGGATGCTATAAATGCATTAAACTCATTACAATCCAATTTCGCCACTATAGAAGCCATAAGGAAGTCTGGGATTAACAAAAATGCCATGGCCATTCCAGAGATGCTCGAATGGACCAGAAGAATAGGTTACAAAAACTCTGATTTCAACAAGTTAAATATCATTCATGTTACTGGTACTAAAGGTAAAGGATCAACTTGTGCTTTTACACAATCTATTCTAAAACAATACTCTAAGGAGATCCCTAAGATTGGGTTATATACATCGCCTCATTTGAAGTCTGTACGTGAGAGAATAAGAATCAATGGTCAACCAATAGCTGAGGAATTATTCACCAAGTATTTTTTTGAAGTTTGGGATAAATTATCCAATTCAACTTCAGATGAATCTCAATTCCCTCATATGGGTGAAGGAATCAAACCAATGTATTTCAAATATTTGACACTACTTTCATTCCATGCTTTTATGGAGGAAGGTATCAACACTGCAATCTATGAAGTTGGTGTTGGTGGTGAATTTGACTCAACAAATATCATAGCCAATCCAACAGCTACTGGTGTTTCTGCATTAGGAATTGATCATACTTTCATGCTTGGTGATACCATAACCGAGATCGCATGGAATAAAGGTGGGATTTTTAAAAATGGTTCACAAGCGTTCACTGTCCCACAAGAGGCAGATGCTATGAAAGTGTTGGAGGAAAGAGCACAGGAAAAACAAACACAATTAACCATTGTGGATCGAGAGATCACCAAGGATTACAAATTGGGTATACCAGGTTCTTTCCAAAGAGAAAACGCTGCATTAGCAGTGGCATTATCCACTGAACATTTAAATAGATTAAACATCCCAGTGGATGAATCCAAGATTAAAATTGGTTTAGAAACAACTTTTTGGCCAGGGAGATGTCAAATTATTAAAGAGGATAATATTAATTGGTATATTGATGGTGCTCATACTAAGGAAAGTGTTGATGCATCAAGTGGATGGTTCAAGAGTGTTACTGATCCAAAAAGGAAAAGAGTGTTGCTTTTCAATCAACAAACTAGAGACGCAACTGCATTAGTGACTAGACTGTTCGACGGTGTTTCACCTTTAAAGTTTGATGAAGTTATCTTCACTACAAATGTTACATGGTCATCAGGTCAATATTCTGCAGATTTAGTCTCCATGAACACTTCCAAGGATGCAGTGGATAAATTAGAAGTGCAAAAAGAACTAGCTGATGAGTGGTCTAAGCTTGATCCAGAGTCCCAAAGAAATGTGTTTCATGATATAGAATCAAGTATCAAGTATATCAGATCATTGGAAGGTCAAGATTTAGATGTTTTTGTTTGTGGCTCTCTACATTTAGTTGGTGGATTCTTGGTTGTCTTGGAAGGTGAAGATGCTTAGAATTGATGTATTTTAGAATCTGTAAATAGAGCATATATGTCTGTAATTGATAATTTGTAGGATATCCCGATATATGGTTTTCCGAGGAAAGCATAAAAATGCACAAATAAATTTATATTAGCTTCAATTTCAATTAACCTCTCCGAACTCCATAAAATGAGCTTCAGATTTGCTCTTGGAAAGTACTTAAAGGACCCAAGTTTCGACAAAGAATCACGGATCTATGAAGATGACCAATTTGTCGTGATCAAAGATGGCTTCCCCAAGGCTACAATACACTATCTCATTCTGCCCAAAGATCAATCAAAGACCTTTGAAAACCCATTAACCGTGTTTAAAGATGCAAAACTACGAAAAGACACACTCAAAGTGATTGATATTGTGCAAAAGAAGATACTCGAAAGACTTGAAAGCGAGTTTGGGATCCAAGAGACTGAAAGTTTCATACAAGTTGGTGTTCATAGTGTACCATCAATGGCAAATTTACACATTCATTTAGTCACAAGAGATTTCCAATCCGTGAAATTGAAGCATAAACAACATTATAACTCTTTCACTACGAAATTCTTCGTAGAGCTCGATGATTTACCTTTGAAAGATGGTGATGAAAGGCTGGATAACGAAGCTATGGAAAATGTTAAAAAATCTTCAGATATGAAGTGTGTTTACTGTGGAGTGAATTTCAAGAACAAGTTTAGCGATTTGAAAAAACACTTGACACAAGAGTTTGATCAAAACTATAAGAATAAGAAACGCAAAATCGTTATAGAGATTGATTAGTTATTCATTTATTGTATACAAAACTATAATTTTTCATATTCCAATCTACCTTCCAATTTCTTAGTTTCTGCAACTTTTCTAACAGCTTTCAACAAATCATTTTGTACAATATAATCACGATCAGCTCTAATGGCAAAGAACCCAGCTTCAGTGACAACATTACGAATATCAGCACCATTAAATCCATCACTCATTTTAACAACAGCTTCAAAATCAAATTCACCTTGTTTAGAAATTTTTTCTGTATGAATCTTAAAAACATCTAATCTACCAGCTTCATTAGGTAATGGAATTTCAATCTTTCTATCCAATCTACCGGCTCTTAACAATGCTGGATCTAATGTATCTGGTCTATTTGTAGCCATGATAACTTTAGTTTGACCTAAATAATCAAACCCATCCATTTGATTTAATAATTCCATTAATGTACGTTGTATTTCACGATCTGCAGAAGTACCTTCTGAAAAACGACGACCACCAATAGCATCAATTTCATCCATGAAAATAATACAAGGTTCATGTTCTTTAGCATAACTAAACATCTCTCTAATTAATCTTGCAGATTCACCAATATATTTATCCACAATGGCAGATGCAGGACTGAAAATGAAATTTGCACCAATTGTAGCTGCAACCGCTTTAGCTAATAATGTTTTACCAGTACCTGGTGGACCATAAAGTAATACACCCTTTGGAGGTTTAATACCAACTCTTTGAAATAATTCTGGATTTTTCAAAGGTAATTCGATAACTTCTCTTAATTCTCTAATTTGTTCTCCTAACCCACCAACAGTTCCGAATGAAACTTCATCTGGTTTGAAAGTGGTCATGTTATAAACTAATGGATCAACTTCTCTTGGTAAAATTCTCATGATTGTTAATGTAGTCATATCTAATGCCACTCTAACACCTTGTTTTAATTTTTCTGTATCTATGGAATTTCTACAATTGACAATGTATCTTGGTCCTGATGACGCCTTAACGATGAAACGTTCATCATCTAATTGTTTTAAAACTTCACCAACAACTTGACCAATACTTTGTAATGCCTTAATATCATCTTCTGTCTTATCAAAATCTTTCTCTAACCCCCGTATACTAAATCTCATTTCTTTTAAACGAGCATCCCATTGTCTATGCTCCAATAGTTTACTCTTGAATTTTCCCAATGCTCTATCTCTAGTTGGATCTTGAGATTCTTGACTGGTTTCATTATTATTGTTATTTGATCCTGATGGATCAGCTGCTAAAGCTGCTAACAAAGGATCGTTTTCTTCACTCATAATTTGTCAACTGGTTTGGCAATGTATATATAGACCCTGATTAAGCCTCTTCTGTAACAATTGAACTATCAATAGGTTTAAGAAACACAAAACAGTTGATATTTATATAACAAACCCATTTCGATTCAGTGGCAATTCTTCAACAAAATCTCGAAACGCTTTCAAAGAATATCCAAATTCCGACCAGATCCGCGAAACTTAAGGTCGGAATTCGATCTGATGTATATTTTTTTTTTGTTAGTCAAGTCATTGATATTTGGTTTCATTAATCTTGTAAAAGAAAGTGATCTGGGTAGAATATCTTGTCATTCTATTCAAATTGATATAGATCCCGAAGGAATTAAAATATGGAATTTCATGCTGTGATCTGCTGCGGGAAAGGTGGTGGTTTAAGTCCCCTTTCAATGACCAGAGAAACTGGTATACCTAAAGCATTGTTACCAATCGGGAATAAACCAATGATTGAATATGTTTTAGAATGGTGTGATAAGGCTCCATTCAGAGCTGTTACCGTTGTTGGTGACTCGGAGACTAATGTCGAATTGACCTCGGTGGTGGAAACTTACAAGACCAAGAGACCTGAAAATATACATGGACATATAGATATAATGAAATTTGATGGTGATGCCACTGGTGATATCTTGGGTGAATTCATTGATAAAAACCTTGGGAACTTGATATTTTTACCTTGTGATTTCGTTACGGATTTACCTCCACAAGTTTTAATTGAAGAATTCAGAAATAGAAATGATCAAGATATTGCCATGTCTGTTCATTATCATAATAAATTTGAAAGTATTGATAAGAAAAATTTAACAAATTATTATACAGTTTATTCAGATGATGATCATCTATTAGACATTTATGCCAAGGATACAGTGGAAGCCACCAAATTTTTAGAAATTAGAACACAAATGATATGGAGATATCCACATACAAACGTTTCAACAAAATTATTAGATTCATTCATATATTTCTTTTCATCAGAAGCCATTGAAGCCGTGAAAGATGATAAGAATTACAGAACCAAATCATTAACCAAGATACTTAGAGATTTAGCACGTCGTTCTTGGAGACATTCAGAACCAAAAGGTACAGTGAGTTTATTAAATTTACCATCTCAATGTACATTTGTTAGAGCGGATAATTTACCAGCATATATGGAAGCTAATCGTTATTTGATGAAATTGAAAGCTAAACAACAACAACAACCTCAACAGGCAAAAGAAAAGGGAGCTGCTACAATTGGTGCTGATTCAGTTGTTGGAGAAAATACTAAACTAGGTGAACGTACCAGTGTGAAAAAAACTGTTGTTGGTAAACATGCCAATATTGGTAAGCGTTGTCGCTTGACAGGATCTGTTATTCTTGATGGGGTTACATTGGAAGATGATGTTGTATTGGAGAATTGTATTGTGGGTAAGAGTGCAATCATTCATTCCAAGGCTAGATTAACCAATTGTAACATTGAAGGCAGTTACACTGTTTCTAAAGGTTCACAAATCAAAGGGGAAACTTTAACAAATATCTATATCGAAGGTCAGGACGATATTTCAGATGAATCAGAGAGTGATTCTGAAGACTACGATAGTTATGAGGATGATTTTGAAGACGAATTTGAAGACGATGGATTATTCGATCGTTAGATTTCGATTGTATAATTAATTCATGAAGGCATTACAATTAACTTTCAAGTAGATTAAAATGAGATATTTATTGGTATGCGTCCCTTAACAAATAACGCATAGTTGAGGGATTTCCCGACCGAAGGATGCCCGCGCTTTGATGAATTTTGAGATTTTCTGTCATCGTCAAAATAAATTCAAATTAGTGAATCACTCTTAAGAGCGACTTTTGATCTCATCTTCAAGTGCTAAACTCATTTCTTGATAACTAGACAGCATTGAAATAGCTTTAACATCTTGACATCATGGCTGAAGCTAAGACGATTGTTCTTGAAAACGTAAGTGTGTTTTGTGGGAGAGCTGGGTTTGGGTTGGAAATGACTGAGAATCTATGAAAATTTCAACGAAAGAATCTCATGATGGCTTAACAGAACTAGCACCGGAACCTAAGCGCTCTGTTCAATTTTGGTGAATATTGAATACTAACATGGCCTTACCATCAGACTAAAAGAAGAGATGTCTTAACAGACATTGAAAAAAAATATCAACAGATATGGGCGGATGAACATATCTTTGAACAAGATGCTCCAACTGAAAAGGAAGAACCTTATGAGATCAGTACCGAAGAATTACACGCCAAATACCCTAAATTCATGAGTTCCATGGCGTATCCGTACATGAACGGTGTTCTACACGCTGGTCATTGTTTCACCTTGTCCAAGGTTGAATTCAGTGTTGGGTTTGAACGTATGCGTGGTAAAAGAGCTCTTTTCCCATTAGGTTTCCATTGTACAGGTATGCCAATTGCTGCTTGTGCTGATAAATTGAAACGTGAAGCTGAGAAATTTGGTAAAGACTACACTGGTGCTCCAGCTGAAGATGAAGAAGAAGAGGAAGAAGCTCCAAAAGCTCAAGCTAAATCTGAAGATGTCTCTAAATTCAAAGCTAAAAAGTCTAAAGCCGCTGCCAAACAAGGTCGTGGTAAATACCAATTCGAAATCATGTTACAATTAGGTATCAAGAGAGAAGATCTTTACAAGTTTGCCGATGCCAAATACTGGTTAGAATATTTCCCACCTTTATGTCAAAAAGATTGTGACAGTTTTGGTGCTCGTATCGATTGGCGTCGTTCTATGATTACCACTGATGTTAACCCATACTATGATCAATTCACCAAATGGCAAGTTACTAGATTAAAAGATATCGGTAGAATCAAATTCGGTGAAAGATACACCATTTACTCTGAAAAAGATGGTCAAGCTTGTATGGATCATGATAGACAATCTGGTGAAGGTGTGACTCCACAAGAATACACAGCCATCAAAGCCAAAGTCACTGAATTTGCTGATCCATCAGTCGCTGAAAACTTGGACAAGTCTAAGAATGTCTACTTAATTGCTGCTACTTTACGTCCAGAAACTATGTATGGTCAAACTTGTGTTTTCGTTTCACCAAAAATCGATTATGACATTTATGACAATGGTGATGGTTATTATATTACCACTGAACGTGCTTATAAAAACATGTCTTACCAAAAATTAACTCCAAAACGTGGTGAATATAAATCTGTTGCTACTGTGAATGGGTTGAAATTAATTGGTTCCAAACTTTCTGCTCCTTTGTCCGTTCATAAGGAAATCAGAATTCTACCTATGGAAACTGTCTTGGCTACCAAAGGTACTGGTATCGTTACTTGTGTTCCATCAGATTCTCCAGATGATTATGCCACCACTAAGGATTTACAAAACAAACCAGAATATTACGGTATTCAAAGAGAATGGGTTAAAGATCCATTCCCATTGATTCGTACTGAAAAATATGGTAACATGTGTGCTGAATATTTGTACAAGGAATTGAAAATTCAATCAGCTAAAGATACTGTTTTGTTAGCTAAGGCTAAAGAAGCTGCTTATAAAGAAGGTTTCTATAACGGTACTTTAATTTATGGTCCATACTCTGGTGAAAAAGTTGAAACCGCTAAGGCTAAGACAAGAGCTGATTTAGTCGCTTCAGGTGATGCTTTTGTCTATAACGAACCAGAATCACCAGTTGTTTCCCGTTCAGGAGATTCATGTATTGTTTCATTAGAAGATCAATGGTATGTTGATTATGGTGAAGAATCATGGAAATCTGATGCATTAGAAGCTTTACAAAACATGAACACTTTCACCACTGAAACTAGAAATGCATTTGAAGGTGTTTTAGATTGGTTAAAAAATTGGGCTGTTTCTCGTTCTTATGGTTTAGGTACTAAATTACCATGGGATGAAAAATATTTGGTTGAATCTTTATCAGATTCTACTATTTATCAATCATTCTATACCATTTGTCATTTATTACATAAGGATTTCTATGGTAGAGAAATTGGTGAATTAGGTATCAAAGCTGAACAAATGACCAGTGATGTTTTCGATTTTATCTTTTTGAAAAAAGATGATATTAAGACTGATATTCCAATTGAAAACTTATTACGTTTAAGAAGAGAATTTGAATATTTCTATCCATTAGATGTTAGTATTTCTGGTAAAGATTTGATTCCAAATCATTTAACTTTCTTCATCTATTGTCATACTGCTATTTTCCCAAAGAAATTTTGGCCAAAGGGTATCCGTGCTAATGGTCATTTGTTATTAAACAACAATAAGATGTCTAAATCTACTGGTAACTTTATGACTTTGGAACAAATTGTCGAAAAATTCGGTGCTGATGCTTCACGTATTGCTTTGGCTGATGCTGGTGACACTGTGGAAGATGCTAATTTTGAAGAATCAAGTGCTAATGCTGCTATTTTAAGATTAACCACATTAAAAGAATGGTCAGAAGAAACAATCAAAAGATTGGATACTTTCAGAACTGGTGAATTTAACTATTTTGATGTTGCTTTTGAAAATGAAATTAATGATTTGATTGAACAAACTTATAAACAATACGATGAAACTAATTATAAAGCTGCATTGAAATATGGGTTATTTGATTTCCAAACTGCTCGTGATTATTATCGTGAAAGTTCTGATGTTATGCATCGTGATTTAGTTGCTCGTTATATTGAAACTCAAGCTTTATTATTAACTCCAATTGCTCCACATTTTGCTGAATACATTTATCGTGAAGTTTTAGGTAACAAGACCACTGTTCAAGATGCTAAATTCCCAAGAGCCAATAAACCTGTTGATTTATCAATCACTGAATCATTAGAATATGTTCGTTATTTGAATAGATCTATTCGTGAAACTGAAGGTGCGCTGTTGAAGAAAAAGAAAGGTAAACCATCTGAAATTGATGCTTCAAAACCTGTTAAATTAACAATTTTTGTTTCTGAATCATTCCCAGAATGGCAAAATAATTATATTGAATTGGTTCGTGAACTGTTTGAAAGACAATCATTAAATGATAACAGTGTTATTAAGGAAAAAGTTGGTAAAGATATGAAACGTGCCATGCCTTTCATTTCAAATTTGAAACAACGTTTAACTAAAGAATCACCACAAGTTGTTTTCAATAGAGAATTAAATTTCAATGAAATTGATACTATAAAGAAGGCATTTGATAGTATCAAGAAAGCTGCATCTCTGGTTAAAACTGAACAAGTACAAGTTATTTCATTTAAAAATGGTGCTAAAATTGGTAAAGATATTTTCACTGGTGAAGAAGTTCCATTAGTAATTACCGGTAAGATTATTGATAGTGCTGTTCCAGGTCAACCGGGTCTGCTGATGAACAACATTGAATAGATTGATTACAATCATTGTATAAAGCTAGATATCCTGCTTAATAGAATTTAAGGATTTACATTATTATTGTGTATCTGTAGCCAATGTATTATAAATAAATAAGAATGCGAATTAAATTTTATAACTTTTTCTCATTGACCCGTATCAGGGAATCCACGTTCACGTAACTCTTTCACGGTCCATAACCAATTTTGAGCAGCTTTATTCATATTTGATGCCACTCTACTTGGTGTACCAACTTTCCCACCTGATTCAAAATAACTTCCATTTTCTTGTAATAGTGTATCATGAGCCAATGCACATTTTAATGTAGCATAACTTCCTTCTTCATTTGAACAACCGAAAAAATATCCAAACATTTGGAAACATAACCAGAAAAACACACCAACAATGGGCAGTCTTGTCCAATAACTAAACAAATTAGTATTCATAACAAATCCTGGGTGAACTGAATAACAATATATATCTGGATTTTTCAAAGCTAATAATTTCATATATTGTATCCCGGATGTCTTAGCCATGGCATATCTAAACCATGTGAATATTATATTGGGTCTATAATTGAACGTCCAACTTCTATCAAAAGGTACGATTTCAAAATGATGACCGACAGATGACACAAATATTACTCTTCCCTGGATCAAAGGTAATAATCGTTGAGTTAAAAGAAAATGTGAAACGTAATTTGTCTGGAATTGTATTTCGAAATTATCCTTTGTCATTGCAAAAGGTAGTGCCATAACGCCAGCATTTAACACCAATAAATCAATTCTAGGCTCTGTAGCGTTCAACACAATAGCGGCTTCTTCAACAGATTTCAAGCTCAAGAGGTCAATCTCCACAAATCGCAATTCACCAAGAAACCTCTGCTGTAAGTCCTCCTCGACAACGATGCTTCTTCTCTGGCTAGCCTCAGCCTCGATCTCCTTGATACATTTAGACACTCTGCTGAAACTTCTTCCTCCAATGTACACAACGTAACCGTGCAAGTATAGATGAAGCACCGTGAACCAGCCAATCCCGCTGTTCCCACCAGTCACAACCGCCACCCTGCGCTCTTCTCTAGGATCAACATAGGGAAGCTCGTCCGGGTTGAAGTCCATCGTTTTGAGCGTTGTTTGGCGTTTTGATGGTCTTGTGATGGTTCAACTTTTAATTTCTCACTTTAAATTTGTTTTTTTTTAGGATATTTGCAGGGTTTGACAGATTGATGAAATTGATAACCGGTGTACAGAAAATAATAGTGCAACAAATTGATAACCGGTGTACAGAAAATAATACAACTATTCAATTCTTTACAAAGAATCAACCCACAAGCTTTAATTCAAAACTTCTATTTAACGACTATATCCTATTTACAATGCTCATATATACGTATCCTACAAGTTTTTAGCAGCTTCCAATTGTGCAGCTTTAACTTGTTCATGTTGTTTAATTTTTTCACCCAAATATGCCTTCATCTCTTCTGTAATGTTAACTTTTGGTAATTTCTTCATCTCTTCTCTTTCAGCCAAATATGCCTTCTTGGTTTCTGATAATGGCATTGATGGTGGTGTTAATTTACGTACATCAAATTTACTTAATTTGGCACGTCTATATTTGGAATGTGGATTTCTAATAGTTAATAATGCAGCTTCTGGAATTGAACTTTTAACTAATGATTCAACAAAATGAGTACGTTCTCTAACGGTTTCAACATCTGTACTTAATGGACCATCTTCCATTGGATCAGGTCTTGGATATGGAATCACCAAATCTTCTTCACCGGCAACACATCTATATTTGAGTACTTTTTTATAATCTTCATCATAATAATGTCCCTTAAATGATAAATTTTCCACTGCAACGGTTTTAATTTGACCAGTTTTTTCATCATCTATTTCAGCTACAAGTCTTAAATTTTCTTTAGCAACAGCTCTTGGAAATGTAACAACATGAGATTTTTGACCTTCTTGCCAAAATTGCTTTGGAATAGCCACTGTATTTGTTGGTCCATTTTCGTCTAATATATAACCTCCACCATGAACATGACGACTAACTTTACAAATATTACCTCTTTTTGGTCCTTTAACAATCACAACTCTATCACCTTTCAAGAATTGTAATTTTTCAAATTCTTTAGGTATATCATTTTCATCTTTACGAATATCTATCTTTACTGATGATCTCATAAATGGAGGTTGACTTTCACGAAGTATTTTTTCATATTGAGCGATTTTGGTCTGTGGGATTCTTTTGAAATCTAGTTTGAACCTTTGCCCAGCTTTGGAAAGGAATGACATTGTGTAGATAAGCTTAAAGCCCTTTTGAACTGGTTAAGATTATCTTTTTCAATTGTTATTTCGATCTATAAGCTTAATTATGATTTTTTCAACAAGGTCGTTTTTCATGAAAAAATATCAAGGATTACTCAGAGCTTAGTAATCATTATAGAGAATGAGGTAAAGACCGGGTGATACCTCATTACATCATGATCATGATGATCATGATGATGATAATATTACTATTGAAGTTGAATGGTTAGTGGGCTTGACACTCTACACCCATGCACGTTTTAAATCAACAATTGTTCAATAACTAGTATACATATTCTTAGTTATCAGTGCATATACTGATAAATTCCTCCTCATTAACTAAACTTGTTAGTATTTAATCCCTATGGCTCAATGATATCATACTCACTCTCTCCATCGTTATCCAAATCAAACTCATCGATCATGGCTCTTAGCTCTTCATCTGTCAAATTCTCACCAAGTTCTTTAGCCACTCTCCGTAGATTACGAAGACTAATTTTACCGGTACCATCATCATCAAATAATCTGAAAGCACGACGAATTTCTTCTAATGGATCCCGATTCAACACTTTCTCACCCACTGTGAGCCGTTAGTAAGCACGCCTTGTCAATCTTGTTGGTTATACATACTTATAGCGAAAAAGTCTTCATAATGCATCTGATTTCTATCATCTCTGTCAAACTCGTGTATGAGATCTAGGACTTCCTGCTTTGTGTAGTCAAAGCCCAAGGCTCTGATGGCAACCTATAACATAGTTAGTAAGAATACTAGAGGGCTATCCAAGAAAATACCCACCTTCAACTCGTGGTAATCCAAGTACCCATCGTTGTTCATGTCAAAGAGATTGAAGGCCTCTCTGATCTCCTGCTTCTGCTCCTCCAAGAGCTCTCTCTTTAGCTGCGAAGGCGCACGCAATGACGCTGCTGGCGCAGCACCGGCTCTTCTAGGGAGTGACATTATTGGCTGTTTTGCTGTTTTTGTTGATGTTGTTGATGTTTGATGTGAATCTGTCTTTACGCGTTTGAATTTGAAAACCTCAGCGGCTAGTGCGCGAATGTAAACAATGCAAATTTAAATATCAACAGAATACAATATTTGAATTTAGAACAAGGAAACGGATAAATGATCGCTGTGGGTGATAAAGTGGTGTTCAAGGGTGATATTGGGGTGGTTCGGTACGCTGGAGAGACACGGTTTGCGCCTGGAAGCTGGGTAGGTGTCGAGCTAGACCAACCCAAGGGAAAGAACAACGGTTCAGTAAACGGTGATGTGTACTTTGAGTGTGAGGACAAGCATGGGATCTTTGTTAGAGAACAGCTTCTGCAGGTGGTGTCGACCAAAGTGAGGAGTGCTTCACGGAATGAAAGCAGAAGAGCATCGGATGGCACAGCTAGGACTCCAAGTAGAGTGTCGTCAAGAGTCTCAGAAGGTGAACCATCTGAGCCTTCAATGGAGAACCAGAGACTCCGCAATATAATCCAGAAGTTGCAGGATAAACTTCAAGTCATGAAGTCGGACATTGAAACATTAAGGTCACAATTACAACTGTCAGAGGCCAGATCCCAGGAATTAGAGGGAGATATAGAGAAGCATAGGGACGACCTGGAGATATTCACCATAGATAGAGAAACATTGGAAGAACAGAATGTCATGTTGAAGCAAGAGATTGAGTCGTTGAGAGAACAAAACACACAAATACGGCTTCAAATTGGTGAATTGGATAAAAACTTGGATGCACACTCCAATGGGACCAATGGTCAAGCTATTGATGAATCCAAAGATTCATTACTAGAAAGAAACAAACAGCTTGAAAATGCATTGATTAAACTCAGAGATCATGCGTATCGTGAAAATACAAAACTCACAAAGAAAATCGATGAACTTGAGTCAAGAATTACCCCCCTAGAGGAGATAGAGGTGAATTATGAAGAAGCTTCCATAAAACTAATAGATGCAGAAAGTGTCATTGCAGATCTAAGAGCTCATATAGATACATCGATCCATTCCACTGAAATTATTGAAACATTAACAAATGATAACAATTTACTCACAGAGGAAAATCAAAAATTGAAAACCACCGTTGAAGAACTAGAAGACTTAAGACGTGTAGGCGAAGAACTTGAAAATTTCCATACTGAGCAAACAAATCAACTCCAGGATGAAATAAAGACATTGAGACAACAATTTGAACAACAAACAATCAATATACAACATTTAGAATCAACAAATGAATCATTAAATCAAAAGGCAAGAGAGTTCACAAATAAAAGTCCACAAGTGGAAACTGTTAAGGTCCCCACTGAAGGTGTTGACTCAAAAAGAAGATTTCTTGAGCTCAAATGTCAATTATTTAAGGCACAGCTTGATTACAAAGAACAGTATACAATTTTTTTGAAAGATGTATATGGTAACTCAGATATAACAGAACTTGAGAAAAAAGTGAGTCAAATCAAAACATACTCAGAAATATATCGACTTTTGTCAGATTACATTGATACATCATCTTCTGATTTGTTTATTAAAGTTATAGGGACAAAGTTAAAATATCAATTGAATGCGTTTCACAAATTTCTTGATTTTTTTGGGTCTAAATACGAGCTTTCTCAATCATATAAAGCTATTGATTTGGAAAAATTGACAACAGTCACAGATGATTATATTGAATTGATCAAAGAACAGGATTATAGAAATCTTCCTGATTTGCAAAACCTTAAACATTCATTATTAGACCAAATTGATGAAGTGAAATGGTCATTTACTAATTTACATGAAATCAAACTACAACTTGAAATTGCTATAAATTCATTAAATTTCTTTATGGATATCTTGAAATCATTGAGTGATGATGAAGTCGTATTGTATTTTGAGCTGGAAAAACCATTATTAAACAAGGCTTATCAAGTATGTAATTTATATCATCAAAAGCTGAACGAGTCATTGGAGAAAATCAGCGAGATAAACAATCAGGAGATTCCGAAAATTGAAGTTTATCTTCCTATTGAACAAATGGATACATTCATTGATAAATTGATTAATCTATTGGCTACCGATGGTAAAGAATCTTTAAAAGAAAGATTAGAATCAATTATAGAACTCATTGAGAATCATAAAGAAGATGTGATTGAGTGGGAAACTATTGATCATATCGAAACATGGCTCATGAAAGACGCTACAAACATACAGGTTAGTAATTCTCAAATAGAGGAACTAACATCAAAACTATCTACAGCTCAAAATGAGATAGCTCAAAGAGAGATACAAATTGAGGAAATAACATTAAAAGTTGATGTTTTGAGTTCAAGATTATCAATAAGTAAAGACACGGAAAATCAATTGAGAAAGTTGAAAACGGAAGTGAATTCGTTAAATGAAATGAATGGAAATTTAAATGAAAGACTAGTTGAACTAAGCTCATCGAATCAAATCATGGCTAAAGAATTACAAAAATCTAAAACAAATTCATTAATATATAACTCTCAATTTGAATCACTTTATGAACAAAAACAATACGTTGAAAAGGCAGATTTGGTATCTGAATTACATTCATTAAGAAACGTTGTACAAAAATTAACTAATCATAAACAACAAAATAATAGAGATTGGTTGAAATTAGAATTCCATCAATTTAAACCATTCGTAAAGACAACAGCTGATGAACTACGATTGATTGGGAAAGATTTACAAAAGGCAGTTGCAAACACAAAGATTTATTCCCATACAGAATCAGTTTGTTGAACTTTTGATTTTTCCTCATTGTGTCCCCTTTTCAAGGGCCATTTTATAGCTTTATCAATTTTATATCTTGGATAATACCATTCTAATAATGCATATAGGAAAATATCCACAATGAAACATAACACAAATAATTTCCCAGCCCATGTACCACATATGTAATATTTCTTTAATTGTTCCAATTTACTAAGTTTTGATCCTTCATCTATAGAATCATAAACATTTTGTGTTCTTATTGCAACATCTGTCCAATCATACATATTCTTAACTTCGTCATGAAATTTTAAAGGATTTATACGTTTCTCCTCTATAAGCTTTATAGCTCTTAGTGTACTCTCCACTAATGAATCCACTGCAGGATTAGCGAAAATTGTCATATCATTAGGTAAAACTTCTGGTATACCACCAACTCTTGTTGTTACAACTAATAATCCACATGAGGCAGCTTCCACTAATACAGTACCAAAAGCCTCTGTTAATGAAGGATGTAAATAAATATGACCTTTCACCATAACATCTCTAACTTTTTCATGTTTAACACTACCTATTAATTCTACTCTATCTTGTAATCTATTTTTTTCAATTGATTGTTGAATATCAATAAATTTTGGTCCATCACCAGCAACTAAAAAATTAACATTCTTATTAGCTTTACAAATCTTGGGTATCATTCCTGCTAACAAATCAGCACCTTTATTAGGGAAAAGTCTTGAAATCACCACAATGGTGATTTTCCCATCAATAGTCTGTGAAGGGTCAGGTAAAAAATCACTTGAAATAACAGCATTAGGTATCACACTAACCATCAACGGATCTATAGCACCTCTAAGAACAATATTCTCCTTACAAGTATTTGAAACACAAATTACTCGATCTGTGCAATTTAATGTGAATTTTAATGCTTTATTACCCAATATACTTCCTGTATCTGCAAATCCATATAATGAATGATCTGTAAATACTGTTTTCAACCCCATTATAGAGCCATGGAAAACACCTTCATGAGCTAAACTACTCATAGAGGCATGTCCATGAACAATATCAATTGATTCTCTTATGAAAATGTTTCTTAAAATGGGGAAACCTGAAAAAACTGTGGGAAATGTTGTCTGTCGATAAAACACTAGGAATGGGATATAGTAAACTTTAAGTCCATTTGTCAATGTCCTTATTCCCTTTCTGTTATTGTATGCATGTGTAATTATTATCACGGAATGACCTTGTGATATGAGTTTCTAAAGAAGTTAGAGAAGAATCTCAATTGGAGTATAATATAACTCACTTGTGAAAGATGATACATGTGAAATTCTACACCACCTGGTTGTGGATAGAAGAAGTCACAGACCATTCTGTGGAGGTTAATATTTGTTCTGAGCAGATAGTATTCCATACTCACGCTATATTGTACGGCATCTTGCACTTTCTTGAAGCTCAATCTGCTATAATTTGACACATTTGAACAGATCTGTATACAAATTGAAATTATTTGGAGTTTATTAGTAGACCCGGCCCAAACGCGATTCGACCCAGACCCGGTCTAGTCCACCTAGTCCCACTGAGAAAGTCCCGAGTCTCCTCAATCAGAGACTATTGCCTTCGCCATTTTCCACAATACGGAAATTTAAATATAAACATTTCAAACGAACAAGTATACAGAGATACCTCACAGAGAGCTGCTTTTTCCACAGAAATTAGAAAACAGTGCAAAGATGCCACACAGATACAACGAGCTGCCCTCGAACCCGCCAGAGTACGACTCGAGTGAGCCAAACACGGCACAAAACGAGCACAACAATAGGGATCCGGAAGACGATGTTGAGCATTTAGGAGAATTGAGAAGTTCACAAGATTCACTGAGCCGAGAGATTGAAGAGATGGAGATTGAAGACGGTGCCGGATCTTCGAATAGGCTATTGGGGAGAGCTAGGTTTGCAGGACAAAGAATAGCTCGTAATTTCAACACAAAGATCATTTCACCTGTCCAGAGAATATTGGACCCTGTTGCTGAAGGGTATCATACATTATCAAATAAACTAGAGGCCAAGATGTCTAGACTAGGGAACCCTTTGATATTGAAAAGATTCGCATATGTGTTGTTCATATCGGCTATCGTGTATTTCATAACACTGGCTGGACTGTTCCCAAGTGATAATTCTAGACAATTTGGATCATTTAGTGATCGTCAATTATTGAACGATTTCATTAAGGAATCTATTGATTTGAAATCTATGGAGGAGAACTTGGAGTATTTATCATCTATACCTCATGTTGCCGGTACATCAGGAGATTTGACATTAGCAAGATATGTTGAATCTTATTTCAGAGAACAAGATTTAAATCTTGTTGATTTTGATGAATTGGTTACATTGCTAAATTTCCCTAATAAAACTGTTTTGAAATATGAAGATAAAGAATTAGATTTAACAGAACAATTTAATCCATTATCAAAAGATGCTAAAGCCACGGGGAATTTGATCTACGCTAATTTTGGTAGAAAATTAGATTTTGACAAATTACAATCAAACAATGTCAATTTGAAAGGTTCTATCGCTGTGATTAAATATGGTAAGATTCCGACAAGTTCGAAAGTGCTTTTAGCTGATACTTTTGGATGTAAAGGTATTTTATTCATTTCAGAAACCAAAGATTATCCAGACCTATATGAGAAGCAAAGTGTTGGTATCCCAGAATTTTATCTTGGTGATCCATTGACACCGGGTTGGTCTTCAAGTCAACTGACAAACAGAGTTAGCATGAAAGATGCTAGTATAGCCAAGATTCCAAGTGCCGTATTGACATGGAATCAGGCAACTCCATTACTTAAAGCTTTACAAAAAGGTATCAAGTTCGATGATGATGATTCACAATTTAGTGGTGATGGTAATTCATATGAAGTGACTTTGGATAATCATGTTACATATAATGAAAATCATGGTATATGGAACGTCTTGGGAAAGATTGAAGGTAAAGAACAGAATGATAAAGCTTTGATCATTGGTGCTCAAAGAGACGCACCATGTAACGGTGCTATATATCCAAATACCGGTACTGTGTTACTATTGGAATTGGTTGAACTTTTTGAAAAATTAAAGAAAAATTTCAACTGGGTCCCATTAAGATCAATATATTTTATCTCATTTGACGCTACAGAGTATAATTTTGCCGGTGTGAGTGAATTAATCGAAGGTAAAGTTCGTGAGATTAGAAAAGAAACAACAGCATATATTGATCTTAGTGATGCTGTTGCTGGTGATCAATTAGAAGTTGCTTTCAGTCCATTATTGAAAACTTTATTCAAGCAATATGAAGAAGAGTATCAATACACTACGGGTTCATTGGATCAGTATAAAAACTATGCAGCATTTATGAATGAAGGTGTCCCTGTGATTGATTTTGGTTATAAAGGACTTAAGTATCCAAAATATACATGTCAAGACACTTTTGAAGAATTTCAAAACCATGGTGACAAGGATTTCTCTAAACATGCACAACTTGTTCAATTCATTTCAAAAATTGCCCTACATTTAATTGAAGATCCATTGATACCGTTTGATGTTAGTGAATATGTTGAAGGATTGAATGATAGTTATAAGGATTTACAAGATTATGCTCAACACGTTGGTGTTGGCGATAAAGTAAATTTCCAATCTGTTATGGAAGGATTACTCAAGATGAAGAAAGTTGGTAAAGAACTAGAGCTGTGGGCAAAGGCATGGAAGGATATAGTGCAGGAAGATGGTGGTAATGAACCTTCGTTGTTATCTGTACATAGATGGAATTGGAACTCAAAATTAAACCAAGTGGAGAAACTGTTCTTAGATGACATGGGATTACCAGGAAGAAGATGGTATAGAAACTTGTTTTTCGGTCCCCAATTTTGGAAACCTGAAGATAAAGATTTTCAATGGTGGACATTCCCAGGTATCAGAGACGCATTATTCAATAACGATTGGAAACTAGCACAAGAACAAGTTGATCGTGTGGGCAAAACTCTAAGCGAAGGTGCTGACATCTTTGTCTCAGCTTGATCTCCAATATTTATACCTTTATGACCTAATATGATTGTTTATATAAGAAAAAACTGGTGATGTAGAAAAATTTGGCGTATAGGTCACGTGAGATCAGATATCCGAAATTGTAAGTTAGCAAAAAGATGTAAGATGTAACCACAAACGCAAAATGAACTAAACGAGATCAAACAAATAATTTGAGCTAGAGAACTCAATTTCTTTTGCATTAAACGTTAAGTAAAAGCAAACAATGTCCTTCATCAAAGAATTTTTCTTTCCTTCAAACAAAACGGAAGACCCAACAGCTGATGATTCCACCTCCACAACCAAGATAGATCCAATCGTGGAAGGTATATTCACACCAAGAACGCTTTCGGTTTTCAATGGACATGACGACCAAAAGATATTCATCGCTGTGAAGGGAACGGTGTTTGATGTTAGTGCTGGGAGAGCATTCTACGGGCCAAGTGGTCCTTATTCGAATTTTGCCGGTCATGATGCTTCAAGAGGTTTAGCATTGAATTCATTTGAGATGGGTATGTATCTTTCAAAGATCCAGAGAAGACATTACTAACACTTTATAGAAAACATTAGAGAGTTCCATGAACCAATAGATACATTGGAAGATTTGAATGCACAAGATCAAGAAGCTTTAGACGGGTGGGAAGAACATTTCCAGAAGAAGTACCCTGTTGTTGGTAAATTGGTGCCTGGTAATTAAAGGGAAGGGTTTGCAAACCAATAATATGATCACTATTGCTCAGAGAAAATCCCTTATCCTGTGTTGTGTGCTGTGATGTTAATTTATGTCTATTTATGAATCTTGCACTGCATTGTAGATGTATTTTATCCTAAAAGCTGATATATTACTCGGATTCGAGCTTGTTTATAGCTACTCGCCACCAAATTAAGCCCTATGAATCGTCTATAAATCCCCTTCACCCCCATAATTATCCATTTCTTCAAATCCAATACATGAGCCACTTTATAAGGCCTTACAGACCCGATTTTTTGGCAGATACCTACGAAAAACTCGTCAAGAAGATTTCATTCATTTCATCACCAGTTTTGTTGAAACCAAACACAATCAATCACAATGGCCCAACCAATCGCTTTAGACGACCTAACTGTCAACAACAAAGAAGTTCTCCGCAAAATCAACGAAGTTGTCCTTCCGACCCGTTATCCAGATGACTTCTATAAAAACGCTGTACAATCTGGTGAATTTGTTAAATTAGCATATTATAGTGAGATACCAGTTGGTGCTATAAAAGCCAAATTACAAGTTCCACAACATCATTCTGTGCCAACATCGGTATACATCGAGTCCATTGCCGTGCTCGAACCTTATAGAAACTTTGGGATTGGTGAAAAATTGGTTAATCATATAGTGGAACAAGCAAAGGCATCATTTGTTCATGAAGTTACTGCACATGTTTGGATTCGTGAAGAGAAAGTTTTGGAATGGTATAAAAAATTAGGATTTGAAGTTAAAGATAAAGTGGAGGATTACTATAAAGAACAAAAATTAGAAAATCCAACTGCAATTTTAATAAGTAAAAAATTTTAAAACTACAATATATATGGTTTAAGCAAATTATTTAAATTATGCTAATCTAACGTACACGAAATGTAGAGAATATGACGATCAAATGCAAGTGTGGGAGAAAAACAAGACTATTTTTTCTCATCATCTTCATCTTCAGTATCGGTATTGATATCTGTAAAATCACTTTCTTCCTCTTCAAATTCACTATCTTCATCATCACTATCATCAATTCTTTTAACTTTTTCACCTTTCATCTGTGCCATTGCTCCGGCTAATGAATCTTCTTCTGGGTCAGGAATATCATAATTAACTTCTTCTAATCTTGGTGGATCTTGAACATTCATTATCACAGGGAAATCTAAATCTTGTGTAAAATAATCTGTTGATTTAATAACAACTCTAAATTGATATTTACCTGGTTGACCTGGTGTTGGTGAACCAATTGGGATTTTAAAAGTACCAACTGTTAATTTAGAACCATCTTTAAATTGTTCTTCTGATAATTCTAAATTTGATAAATCTAATCTTGAAAAAAAAGCTGGAGCTTCAGAAATTTTTGTATCTTTTTGTAGGGCAACATATGCTAAATAACCACCTTTTCTCTCCACTGGGAAAAATGGTGCATATGATTTTGGTAATGATGGTTGATCTGTAACAACTTTATATGGATTTCTTAAAGTTTCCATAGTTTCTTCTTCTTTCAATTTATTTTCAGAGATTTGAATACCACCATGATGTTTGGCAGATTTAACAATAACTTTAACAGAAATATATGTTGTAGATTCTGGTGTAACAACAGTTTCACCTGGAACTTTAAATTCAGCTTTAACTAATTTTAAAATCGGAATTTTTGTTGCAATTTTCAAAGTTTCTTGTAACTTGGCATCATCAGAAATCCCTAAAATTTGCTTGATCTCATCATTCTTCAATGTAAGCAATTTACCTAATCTAACAATCTTGGAGCTATTAACAGCTTTTGGATCAACATATGGTAATTGTAATAATTCATTCTTTGTTGATTCTGGAACAGCTTGAACAAAATGTCTTAATGTTTCAATTGACATGTTTGTAATCTCTGTACTTCTGAAAGAAGCAGCAAAATCAATCAATCCAGCAATTAATCTTGGTACAATGGCAACGGCTTCTAATTGATCATTTGTAATTTTTCTATTCAAATAACCTTCAAATAATTCCACAATTTCATCACTAGACTTGTTTGGGAATAAAATTTTATATTCAGTAGCTTCACTTAACCATTGTAAAATTGTAGAAAGTCTAACAACACTTGATGGTTTATGATTTAATAATTTTTCCACAAACAAATTTGCAGTTTCTGTATGAATTCCCTTCTTTGTATAAGTCTTAGTTTTAGACCACCAGTTACTAACGATATAAGGTAACACACCACCAATCAAAATGATATATAATGCTAATAGCAATGGTGAAGATTTACCCTCGATCAAAAATTTTGGTAATGCGATACCATGAGAAGCTTGTTGTGGACCATCTGGATGACCATATTTTTCATAATTATCCCTGGTAACTTCATCAGTCAAGGCCTTATATGCCTTGGTTAACAAGACGAATTTCTCTTCGGATTGTTTTTTTTCATCTTCTGATAAATTTCTTTGTTTATCTGGATGGAATTTAACAGTTAATTTTCTAAAATGACTCTTGATCTCTTTTTCACTTGTACCAAACTCAACTCCTAGTAATTCATATGGGTCAAAGGCACTGATCTGTGCCTTGACCTCTGTGACACTGATATGATACACCAATGCAGCAATCGATGCCCATCCTAACAATAAGAACAAGTTTCTCTTTGTAAATATCTTGGATTTGGTTTTACTCTGTCTAAATTTCTTGATCTTTGGATCTAGCTTTTCATATTCAATCTCACCGACGGCCTTGACCTCTTTCTCACCATTCAAGGTATTGTACGCAGACTGTATCGTGAATGGCACAAGCGTCACAGCTAGCACAGACAATGTGTAGACTGGCCATGTTTGAGCATGCTCATCGTATGAATAACGGGAATCCATTGTTCGTATAGCCTTAAGTTCCAATCAAAGTAGAAAAAGCTCAGCTTTGTATCTAAATCAGCTCACTCTTGGAAATATAGAGTTCCACAACAACGAATTGGCAATGGTTCTGTTGATAAACCTCACTGTTTGTTTCTTGATGGTTTGTCAATTTCAGAACACGTCGAAAGAAAATAGCGGATTACGTAATATTAAAATTGACACTTTTTTTTGACAGATTGTTGATTTTTTTTTGTATATGGACAAAAACACTTTGAGACTTTGTGCGATTTTGACTGAACAATAAATCAAACAAAGAGAAAGATCAAGATGAGTTTCAGAGGCAGAGGATCGGGATTTCGTGGTGGAAGAGGTGGATACGCCAGAAGCAGCGGAGCCTTTGGTGGCGGCGATGGTATGGAAGTGGAAGGTGCTAGAAACAACAATGGGTTTGAATCAAGAATCACAGGACCTGGTGAACAATTGAACCAATTGGCAAATCAGACGGCGTTGCAGAATGCCACTCCAGTGGAAGTCAGAGGGTGGCAGGGTGCCACGAAGGATGAACTGGTGGCTTTCCTATCGAGGAAGACACGTATAGTTTTGATGAATTCACAAGTAGAAGGTGATGTTGTGAAAGGTTATGTCAAGACTTCTCGAGATGCCGAGGAATTGAAGAAATGGAGTGGTGTTAGATTTGCCGGTAGTCCCTTGAAAATTGAGCTGCCATCCGCTGGCCAATCAAGTAATGCAATGACGTTGCTGAAGGGATTTTTACACAGACGTTATAATGCTGATGCTAAATTACTAGACTTGACGAATATTGCAAGCGATGCTGATTTACAACAGAATGGGGCATTCAGTTCATTATCAGTACAATCCAAGATGTTCCCAGCATTGATGAAATTAGCATCTATGGAAAAATTCGATGTGGAGAGTGTAAATTTATCAGAAAATTCATTAGATGATATAGCTGGGATAACTACATTAGCACAAACATATCCAAATTTGAGAAACTTGGCATTAACAAACAATAAAATTATCAAACTGAGATCATTTGAAGCATGGAAGAATAGATTTAAATCCTTGAGAGAATTAATCCTTGTCAATAATCCAATCACCACAGATCCATTATATAAATCCACAATGTCCAAGATATTCCCAAGATTGGTCATATTAGATGGTGTTGTCATTAGAGATGAAGCAAAACTTTCATTAATCTACCAACTACCTGTCCCTAAAAAACAATTCTTCTTTGAAGATCCAGAAATTCAAACATTATCTACACAATTTATTTCTAATTTCTTAAAATTTTGGGACCAGGATCGTTCACAATTATTACAACTATATTCACCACAATCACAATTCTCTATTTCTGTGGACTCCAGTGTGCCTAATGACTCAAATGCAAATCAAATATCTTTTGGATATTATATCCCAATTTCAAGAAATCTTTCCAGAGTATCATCAGAACGTACTCGTCAACAAAGATTAGGTACTGGTCCAGAACAGATTTATAAATTATTCCAAAACGTCCCCAAGACAAAGCATTCATTACAAGAGCAACCAACCAATTATTCAATGGAAGCATGGAGATTTTCACAAGTAAATGGGTTTATAATATCATTACATGGTGAATATGAAGAAATTGCTCCACCAGAGGTGGATGCCAATAATGCATCTGGTCCACGTAACTCAAGACGTGGTGCTATTAGCAGTGGATCTTCTAATCGTCTGACTAAAAAATCATTTGATAGAGAATTTGTCATTGTACCTGCTAATGGATCATTAATTATTGCTAGTGATTTATTAAGTGTTAGACCATGGGCAAATAATGAATCATTTGTTGAAACTGTGGTGCCACCAATCTCTGCAAATGCTCCACCACAACCACCATCAACTGCACCATCTTCACAAGGTTCAGTACCACCATCATCACAAGGCTCACAGGTTCCACCTGAATTGACACATTTAAATCCAACACAACAAGAATTTGTCATGAAAGTTATTCAAGAGACTAAATTAAATTTACATTTCAGTTTATTATTAAGTGAACAGAGTAATTGGAATTATGATGTTGCTATCAATGGGTTTAAACAATCACATTCTCAAGGTCAAATCCCACAAGAAGCATTTCTATAAGATGATATCTGTATATATAAAAAAAATTAATTCTACGCATTAAAGTAAATTGAACATTGTAACAACGCTATGTATTAATAATTATTGATTCTATAATGTATTTTGGTATCTATAAAAAAAATCCTTCCCTAGTCTATTGATTTTGTTCACTATCACTTGAACTTTGATGGGTATCTTTTTGTCCTTCATCTTCTAATTTAGTTAAATTTGCAGTTTCTTGACGTTGTTTAGAAATCATTGCAGCGTATCCATAACTAGATTTTAATCTTAATGCAGGCCCCCATTTTTCAAAAATCCATGGAACAGGAACCATTGCTAATGCTATAAATGCAAATAATGATGATGCCCAATCAACACCTAATTTTTGATACATTTGCACAGTAAATAATGGGAAAACAGAGGCAAGGATATAACGGAACAAATTATTTGCAGCAAGAGCAGAAGCAAGTGATAATGGTGGATAAGACATTGAGAAATAAAGCACCACGGTGAAGAAGATTAAGATTAAACCAAATCCAAAAAGTACACCAGAGATGATTGGACAAATCCAATGAACATGTTCTTGAGCAGACCAACCTAACCAAAATAATGATGGTGGTAAAGCTATAGCACCAACTTTACAAATGATTAATCTTGTCTCTGGTGCATCAATTACCAAATTATTTTGTTCATCACGTTTACCACGAGTACCATCTGGATTTTTTTTGAAAAATTTATAACGATCCATTATAACATAGAAAACCGTACCTAAAACTAAACCAACACCAACACCTAAAAATGCTAGCCCGGAAATACCTAATGACATTCTATAACCTTGTCTAAAGATGATTGGATAAGCTTCGAAGAACCCGAATAAAACGGCAAAGACAAATGCGATATAGATTGAGAAAACCATAACGATTGGTTCCACAAACAACATCTTAATTGGAGTCATCAATGTGACAAAAAAGATAAATTTTAAAAATTCACCTAATGAAGTTTTAGGTTTTTGTAATTTTAAACCACGTTTATGTGCACGATTTTTCAAAATAACAGGTTTATAAGTCTCTGGACATAACAGGACAGGAGCTAAAATTGCACCTGCAAACATTAAATTAACCCACATTGTCCATTTCCAACCTTTCTTCTCTGCAACGAAACCACCAATAACAGGACCAAGAACAGGACCCATAAATGGAGCAAGACAAAACCCAGCCATAGCAAGACCCATCATTTCAAAATCCCAAATATCAGCAATAGTACCACCTGCAACGGCCATTGCTGGTGATGCAAAGAATCCAGCAAAGAATCTCAACACCAAGATCTCTCTCATATGGGAACTTAATCCAACACCCATGGTGAAAAGCATGGAGATTGGTAATGAACTGATATAAACGATTCTTCTACCAAACAATTCTGAAGCTGGAGCTGCAAGAGCAGGACCAAATGCTAATCCAATCAAATAAAAAGTTAATCCAGAAATGGCTAATTCTTGTGAAGAATGCATCTTCAGCATTAAATCAGGTACACCACAAACATAAAGTGAAGAACCAAATGAAACTTCAAGACAAATCATAGCTGTTGACATTGTAATGAACCATTTTCTCCAATTGGACCAATTTTTAGGATTTTCGGGATCTTGTGGACTATCCCAATCTAAAGTTGCAGGGTCAACTTCTGATTCATCTTGTTGAACTTGTTGTTCTTTATTATGTACAGAATGTGCTAAAGAACGTCTTGATAGTGTTCTTTGTAATGCCATGTGGTAATCTTCAGATTCTGTTCTTGTTGGATCACGATGCTCAGCAGTTGGTGGACCATATACACCATCTGTGAATGAGTGATGGGAATTGACGGAATCAGATTTAGTCATTGGTGCAGTGGCTGTTTGAGCCTCGGTATGTTGTGGTATGTATGGTTCTTCTTTTAGATCTGCCGATGATGAAGAGTGCTGTTTCTTCAACGTTGACACACTCGAGCGTCTCGAGGTGGCCGATTGAGGCTCGTCCTCGACGTCGCTGTGAGCTGGAGTCTCCAGGGCACTTTCGTAGTCTGTTGTGGTCACTGTGGTGAGATTTGTTGATGAAGCGATGGACTGAGAGGAGCCATATGTGTTCTTGATGCCGTTCTGTTGGCTGGCCTGTCTCAGCGCGTCCTCTTCCTCCTTTGAGGGTGATAGAATCCCCATTTTGCAGTGTAATTGGAGTTATCCTGGAATATCCTTTCAAGCTCAAAAGTGACAGTTTGTTTCCCTTTTATAAAAAAAAATGTTGATCTTTTAAGCCTCGGTTGAAAAAAAACAAACAAAAAGAAAACAAAACAAGCTGCTTATGTAATGATCTACAATAACCAATAACCTACACAACTTGTACCGATTTATTCTTCTGTTGAGCTATGAAGATTAAAGTGTTGTTCTATTGTATTAATCCATTACGTCACCCAAATATTCGCTATCCTTCTTTAGTCTATTGTATTATCCCATAGAAGATATAACCATTTTCCGTATTTCAGCCATCTCATCTCTGACTAAGACGTGAAAATAATATATTCGCTCTGACACATTGAACATTGATTCTACTCAACTACACCATTAGATCAATTCTCAACGGTTATCAACTGCACAACATGGTTTCTTTGGGCAGTGTCATCTACACGGCCGTGAAGCCCATCTTCAAGATCTATTTCATTGTGTTTATAGGATTCCTACTAGGGAGAAGAAACGTTTTAACGGTCCAAGCTGCTAGAACCATTAGTGATATTGTTGTATCTACATTGTTACCGAGTCTAGTCTTCAACAAGATCATCTCAAACATACAGAGCTCTGACATCAAACAGATTGGGATCGTGGTGTTCATTGCTGTGATTCTATTTGCTCTTGGTGCTGTTTTTGCCATTATAAGTCATATCATCACCAGAGGACCTCGTTATTGGAGAGGTGGATGTTTAATGGTGGGACTTTGTCCAAATATCAGTGATTTACCCATCGCTTACATGTCCACTTTCGCTGGTGGGCTTGTGTTTTCAGAGAAGGAAGGTGATAAGGGAATTGCCTATATTTGTATCTTTACAGCTGTACAGATATTTATGCAATTTAATCTTGGTTGTTTTAAATTAATTGGATGGGATGTGGATCAACAACTTAAACAAAGAGACTTGGAGTCTAGGGCAAAGGCTAAAGAGGAAGAACGTGTACAGGATGCTGCTTCATTCTCTTCATCTCGTGAGTCATATGATCAAG